>JAJMFM010000011.1:231633-246411 GCA_030574875.1 Taiozyma peoriensis
AAGAATTTTAAGCCTTGAAAAAGAGTCCGAGGCAAAAAAAAAAAAAAAAAAAAAAAAAAATCAAATCAAATCGATCATGAAAAACCACAAAAAAATTACCCTAATCAGATTTTTGATATGAAATCTTTCAAGAGTTTGATTTGAAAGTTCCAAGTTTTCGATTGAAATTGTGTGAATTATTAAGGAATTGATACCACTCTTCTTATCATGAGTACCGAGTAAGTTGTCTTTTTGTTCTCTTTTTGAGAACCTTTGATTTGATACGCTGAGCTAACAATATTTCAACAGTGATCTGTCAAGTTGGTTACAAGGTGTCAAATTGGGACAGTACTATCATAATTTTGCAGATAATGGTCTGGATCTTGATTCGTTGAAGAGCCTTGATTTGAGCATACTGAAAGATCTTGGGATTGAAAAGATTGGGGATCGACTCAGGTTGGAACTTGAAATAGGAAAACTTAAAGATGAGAATTGGATTGGGCTTATAAAACTAGATGATCTTTTCCAACAGGTGAGAGCAAATTCTAAACCTATGCCAACAAGACTCTCACGTGCCTCGAGTCATACGTTACTATCGAACAATAACAGATCTGAATTCAGACTTGAAGCTCCTCCACAGAGTAGAAATGGGAAATCTTTGGTTTCCTTTATTTTACAAAATGGTAGTACCGTTAGAATTAACGTTAGTGGTTGCTTTAATGCCACTTCTATAAAAAAGAAATTGATCAAGTTTCTTGACTTGCCCAACAAGAGTTCGGCTGCTTATGATTCATATTTAACGGATAAACTTGGCAATTTACATCTGTTATTTGATGTTGAACTAGTAACGATATGTCATTCAAATGATAGAATTGAAAAAAACAGAATATTATTCTGTTTGAAAAGTGAACAACCATCTTCAATGGCCATTGAAGTTTCTAAAAAATATATATCCATGGAACCAAGAGGGATTTCTGATGGTGATAATAATGAAACTGGTGAACAGGGTGGGAAAGACACATTAACGTATAAGACGTCGTTACAAGATGAGAAATTTAGAAAAGTATTTGGTCAAAGACCAACTTCTCAACTTATATCGACAAACTTATCGGAATATTTTCCTGATGCTACGCAGGAAAAACTACAAAAGACAATACGAAACTCTGTCAGATATTCTATTAGATCATCAACGTATGGTTCTTCAGCTAATAAAAGAAAATCCACCGTTGGTGATTTCCTAGTGGATAATAATAACAAGATAGATAAGGCAAGATTGTCAATGTCAAACATCAATACAGTGGATTCATTAAATTTAAGATCTAGTATGGATCAACCAAAGCAAAGATTCTCTATAGCAAGTTCGATTGATTCGGATAGAACCTCAAAAATTGAATTATTTGATGTTGATTCTGATAGTGATGAAGATGACGATCAAGTGAGTGAGCTCTCTTCTGGAATTACGAATATCGTTAATTTAAAATCTGGTCCAACAAATTGGTTAAAAGGCGCAAGAATTGGTTCAGGTAGTTTTGGTACTGTTTATCTAGGAATGAGTGCTGTTAAAGGTGAGTTAATGGCTGTTAAACAAGTTGAACTAAAACCATTGTTTGATGAGTCGAAAGATTTAAAGGATAGCAAAAACAACAACAGTGGGAATAACAACAATAATAACAACAACGATAGGATTGTTCATCAAAAGATTGTTGAAGCTTTACAACATGAAATGGTGCTATTATCAGATTTACACCATGAAAACATCGTCACTTATCTGGGATCAAGTTCTGATGACACTCATTTAAATATCTTTTTGGAGTACGTTCCTGGTGGTTCTTTGAATACCATGTTGACTAACTATGGTCCATTTGAAGAACCTTTGATTAGAAATTTTACGCGACAGATTTTAATAGGTATCAACTATTTGCATTCCAAAAATATCATTCATAGAGATATTAAAGGTGCTAATATTTTAATTGATATCAAAGGTGAGGTTAAAATTTCAGATTTTGGTATCTCTAAAAAATTGACACCTAATACAAACTCATCCAAAAGAGCATCATTACAAGGTTCTGTTTATTGGATGGCTCCTGAGGTGGTTAAACAGATTGCCACCACGACAAAGGCAGACATTTGGTCTGTGGGTTGTTTGATTGTAGAAATGTTCACTGGTAAGCATCCTTTCCCTAACTTTAGTCAAATGCAGGCCATTTTTAAAATTGGTACGCATAACACCCCAGAAATTCCAAAGTGGTGTACACCAGAGGCAAAGGATTTCTTAAACCAATCTTTCACTTTAGACTACACTAAAAGACCAAATGCTCAACAACTATTGGAACATAACTTTTTAGACTCTTTGATCATTAAATAGTCTAAGCTAAACTTATACCTCCCAAAACCATATTTATTATCATTCATGAAACCCACTGGTAGATACTCTATATTGCATTGATGACATTGTTATCTAGACATAATACAACAATATCCACAACGAAAAGCATGACAAATCGTAGAAGAGTTTCTTAAATGCTGTTTCTATAGTTACCTACCTTTATTGTCTAATTTTTTTTTTCTTTCTTGATATACAAAAAGACGCGAACTTGTTCTAAAATTTCATTTGACCTTTTATAGAATAAATTCGCGATTTGAAAATCCATCTACTTTAGGCTCTATTTTTTCTTTAGACTTTATTAGGTACTACAGAAGTAAACTCAAGCAATATGGAATAAAAAAAAAAAAAGATTCAAAATGTAAACAGTTGATGAAAATTCATTTCAAGCTTAAAAATAGTTCTTTGTTTCCTAGATTAAATAATTATTGAAATTGTGTGGCTACTCAGAGCGTGATGGTTACCGGTACCACTGTGAAGAGATCACTTGATAGTTCAACAACGCATGGTGAAAATCTTCAAAACGGTGATAGAAAGAAGAGTAAGCTTCAACTCGATGCTCAGTTGAAAAGAAGACGTTCTACAAGTCCAGAACCATTAAGGAAGCTGGCTTCTTTGGAATCTTCAAATGAACATAAACTCCAACATATAGAGAATTCCAATAACTTGGTAAGACCTCCTGTGATACCCTTAAATCCTTCACAACGACTTGATCTGATCAAAAAGAGACAAAGATGGAGACAATCCAATCTATACAATATTCGAAATAGAAAAGTCAATTCAGTAAAGTCAACATCATCACAACAGAATCTTGCACTAGTTGCAAGTAGTTCTAATAATCACTCAGCATACGCAGAAGTGTCAACACAAACGGATAATATTCCTAGCCTAACATCAAAATACTCTTTATCCAAGAGGGTTGCCAATGAAGAAGCTGAGAAAAAAGTCAGATCAGGTGTATTCTCCGGAGAGTTCTTGTACGATCAAAATGAAATAGATGAAGTTAATGGAAAAACTAAGAGTCCCGTAAAGTTTTCTGTGAATAAAAATTCAGGAGGACAAGGTACTGTTCCTTTATCAACGAATACTTTAAATGCATTGTTAAATGAAAAGAAAAAACATGTACAAATTGACAACAATTCTCAAACATCTACAAAAACTGAAGAACAATCAAAGGAGCCAGTCTTCGAAGAAAAAAAGGATCCATCTGTGTTAGGTCCGAGTGCTGGTTTCAATTTCTTGTCCAATAATAGATTTGAAGAAGTTAAAGACACAAATGAACAGGCACAGGTTCAAGATCAAGATAACGAACCTGTTAAGAAGAAGTCATTTAGCTTTGGCAGTAACATAACCACCGATAGTATACAAGAGACATCAACGCCTGCATTTTCGCTTTCATCAAAATCTGAAAATAAGGCAGCTTTCAACTTAAATTCTAAAAAAACTTCACTTTCTGATGTGAAATTATCAGAGAATGACAATGCACCTAAACCAAGTCTTTTCAACTTTGCTGATAAGAAGCATGAGGGAGATAAGGAAGGCTCAAAATTCTCATTTGGATCATCTGACAAACCATCTCTTTTCAGTTCCAGTTCTACTGAAAAAAAAGAGGAGCCAAAACCAAGTTTTTCATTTGGTTCTTCAAGTGATGTTAACGCTAAACCAGCTGATAGTTTTAGCTTTGGTACAAAAGAGGTTGCAAAGGACGAGTCCACTAAACCTACCTCAACGTTCAATTTTGGAACTTCCGCTCCTGTCGCCACTGCACCAAAAACCACAGAAGCACCCAAATCATTTTCATTTGGTGTGTCGAGTTCTGATAAACCTACAAGCTCATTTTCATTTGGCTCATCAGCGAAAGATAATAAGGATGATCCTAAACCATCCGTCAAGCTTGGATCTAGCGAAAAAACAGATGAAAAGAACGAAGCTCCAAAGCCTTCGTTTTCATTTGGGTCTACAGTTGGAGCCAAATCAGATGCTGTAAAGCCAGCCTTTTCTTTTGGCAAAACTGCTGAAACTAACGCCGAACCTACCATACCATCCTTCAGCTTTGGTGCCCCAGCATCAACAGATAACAAAGACGAACACAAATCGACATCAACCACTGGTTTGTTTAGTGGCTTAAAGTCTTCTGCTATTGGCTCCAATGACAATACTAATAAGCCATCTGTATTTGGAAGCACGCCATCCACAGACAACGATTCAAACAAGAAGCCTGCTTTTAACTTCGGTACTTCTTCAACTACACATGTTCCAAAGTCTACTTTTGATTTTGGTACAAATGCTTCCTCTTCTGCACCTGCTAGTACCTTATTTGGAAAGTCAGATGGACCATCAGCAAATACTGATTCAGGGCCTAAACTATCCTTCAATTTCGGCGACATTTCAAAACCTGCATTCAATGCTGATACAACAAAATCACAGTCCTCATCCACTCCAATCACGGAGAAACCTTCTCTATTTTCAGGTAGCACACTTCCCCAACCTTCACAAAGTACTGGAAGCAAGCCACTATCGTTTGGTGGTGCCTCGAATTCACTAGAGACTAAGCCTTCATCTTTTAACTTTGGTTCAACTGCTCTCCCACAAAACCCAGCTAGCGTGTTTGGTGCCTCATCTACCAATGGCCAATCTGGCTTAAATCCACCTACATCAACATTTAGCTTTGGCTCAACCTCAACGCCCGCTCCTGCCCCCGCCTTCGGACAGCTACCTCCAGCTCCTAGTACCTTCAGCTTTGGTGGTGCCACAAATCCAGTCACCTCCAGCGCCCCTTCTCTCTTTGGCTCCAACAATACGTCAACACCTAGTGTTCCTTCTAATGGATTTGGCTCAAACCCTGTAAACACCAATTTTGCATTTGGAGGCCCTTCGACAACTTCTGATCCTTCCAAAATCTTTGGACAATCTTCAACTGGGTTTGGATCGCAATCCAGTCAACCAAACGGATTTGGATTCGGGTCTCCTGCTCCAAATTCTGCTTTTGGCCAACCTCCAGCTGCTGCTGGAACACCCTTTGGAGGCTCTCCTGCACCATTTGGCTCTACGCCTACTGCTTTTGGTGGAGCTGGTGCACCAGGCACTCCGACACAACCCACACAATCAAGGGTTCCAGGGAGAAAGATTGCTCAAATGAGAAGTCGTCGCCGTTGAGAATAAATAGACTGTGTATTCATTAAGGAGAAGCGAGTTTTTTAGCTTTTGATGTTGACTACATGAAAAAATAGACGTAATATTTAATCAGTGAAAAATGAGGATCATTAAATTTATACACCTATCGTGTCCATTGTAAATCGAGCTCAAGATGTTTCCAAGGAACTGAAGTCAGAATCATGCTCAAACTCTTGTACGGTCTTAATTAAACTACTTTCACCATAGTTTAATCCATACTGAGCCTGGATGCTTAGTCTCTTAGATGTAAATAGCGAAACTATTCTTGCTCTCTGTTTAATACCTAATTTTGAGTAGGGATATCCGCCTGGTTTAGTAAATGCCACAATATCTAAAATCAGATTATGATCTGACAAAACCTTGTTAAAAATAACTGGAACTAACGATGATAGATACTTGGCTCTCAAGGTGTCAATAACCGCAATCACAAATCCGTCAGCCTTGAATACACAGGAACCACCATACTTTATATCGGCGTGTGATCTTTCGATTGAGCTCTCTATGTCAGTAACAAAGTGCATCAACCCCATTGATTCAAGTGTACAAGAAATAGGACCAAGAATGAATAGTGGCTGGAACTCCAATGTACCAGATTTCTCGACCCTGGAGACGTTGTGCAAGAAACCTAGATCACCTGTTCTAACGTACGTTAGAGAGTCATCACCATTTTTTATCTTGGCCCCAAACTGATATCTATCGTACGATGTGTTTGGTTTGCCATAGATATGAATTGACTTCTCGACATTACCTTCAGAGCATACCCATATTTCTCCAAACTCGCCAACTTTGCAAAGTCTTCTTGTTTCAGGGTTGACGATCGCTATTTGAGTACACACAGGAACAATACCTGAATCTTGAAGATGAATGGCAGTAGGAACAAGAGAAGGCTTGACAATGGATATCAGACCAAGACGTAATGCATCTGGATCTACCCACAAATCAATTGGATCGAAAGATAAGTACGATCTCAAGGTGATCATCGGGTTCCAAGAATGACTGTAAACATGACTTAATGATGACGAACTTAGTTTGGTAGCAGAAAATCTCGTGGCAACACTTTTGATCAAGTTCACATTTGGCCTACCATCGTAATCAACCATCAAATTCTTGGCTCTCTCTAGAGAGAAATCGGTAGTCTTCACCTTTCTCATGGCATATTCTAACATTTGAGGAGTAACATACACATCCTTGACCTTGAATCTTGACAATGCGGTGAAAAACGAAGACGGGTTTGTGGCAAAGTCTAATGGTTGGAAAATATAAGTTGATGAACCAATGTAAATACCAATTAAAGCAGTTTGTATAAATCCGATACCAGCAGTATGACGAACACATGATATTACAGGATTTTTACTTTCCAGTTGGCAAGTTTCTTTGGAAATTTTACAAAGAGCTGAAATTATGTTCATTGTTAATCCCACGCCAGTACGAACATTGTCTTCAGACCAATTTAGAAGGACTAAGGTTGTGCTGTCATTGTCTCTTTTCTTTCCGCCCAAAGTTCTGTCAATGGTACTTTGAAGAGCCGAAAGGCTGCTTTTTGAACTAGTTTTAGCTGTATTTCTTATTTTCATGTTGGCCAAAGTGGGACTTTCTTTGAAAAAAGGTGAAATTGGTTTGTTTTTCAAAAGACTATCAACGTCATGATTAACAAATATGTTGGTAATACTAAAATCTTTCAGAGTACTGGAGAGACTGATCAAATCCTCCTTCGCTCTGTTAGGATCAATAGGGTTCAAAGGAATCGGTATTAGACCTGTGAACCAACATGCATATAAAGCAGCAATAAAATCATCAGAAAGAGTAAACATCAAGCCTATACGATCTCCATATCTCAGTTTACTTTTCTGCATCTTATCCAAAATCAGTGAAACAACACCAGCAACTTTATTATCGAATTTCTTCCAAGATAATTGTTTTGCTGCACCTCTAGAAAGTGTTGAAAATGCAAGTTCATCGGGTTGATGTTTTACTCTCCATTTAAGGACTTCCAAGATATTTTCAAAATCTGTCAGTGGTTTCTTGGTTCTGTCATCAATCGAAGTATCACGATAATCTAAACCAGAAAATTGCTCATCCGCATCCTTTAAAGATTCATATCTGTAGTTGGATACCGACTCACTCCATACACTATCTAGATAATATTTAGATCTTGGGATTTCAGTGATGGACCTCTTAATATTATACTTCACATAAACTGATCTTAAGTTACCTTCAAGGAAGTATCTTTTACACAACATGTTCGCAATACCTGGTATACCACTCTTTATGGTTCTCGGCAAGGTCTCAGGTGGCAAAATTAAAATACAATATGGTCTAACGTTATGGTACCGCTCCAGAGCAACAAAACTTTTAGAGGCAATTAGATCAAGTTCTGGTATATCAACAGCACCTTGAGCATTAGGGACAGCAACGGGACTTTCGATGACCACCACTGGTAAATATTCATTGCTGTATAGTACGTCAAATGCAGAAGAATCTGAAACTCTTTTTTGAGGAATGGCTCTTGCAAGGGTATAGGCTAGATGGTCCGAGTAATGATATTTGTACTCAAACTTGGCATTGCTATTAGCATCATGTTTGTCAAGGTATGTCACTCTTTGACGCAGTCTATCCTCATAGAGACCCAGAACGTACACTTTCCCATTATATGTAAATCCTAACAGTCCAGTTCTCAGAAACTCCAAATCTAAAACACCTTCATGGTCTCTACATCTTGCATGGAAAATGTTTTCTGTGCCTTCTGGGGTACCCCAAAATCCACCGGGTAGAGAAACACTGTCTATCCAAACTTCACCCACTTCCATCGTTCCGGCTAAATAGCAAGTTTCTGGATTAACAATGGCTAAAGTGGCATCTGGTAAGGGGTAACCAAAGGAACCGATTCTCAAAAAATCTGACGATCTGGAATTCTCTGTAATTGGTGGCGGTCTATCCGATATCACCTTCACAGTACTGGTTGTTAATGACTTTTTGTCAATTAAAACTTCAGAAAGCGATGAGTTATTCTTGAGTGAACTTTCTTCATCATCGTTGAATGGAGATATTATTTTAGTATTCAACTTATGCTCCTCACCAATCCAGTCTCTCATTGAAATCACCATCCCACCAAACTCGCTTAACGTCAGTAGAGGAGCAACAACATTTTCAGCGTTTTTACAACCTAATGGCTTTAACCAACGGTTTGTCAAGATTTCATGAAATTCTCCATCGACGATTGAGGTATAGATTAAAACCCATTTCAACCTTGAAAAGTCAACTTCTTTTTTAGAAAACTTCCTCGTATATTGAGGGAATGATTGATAGTTGTAAACGACTTGTTTCAAACTAAGATAATCGTTCAATAACACTGTGACACCATATCTTGTAATAACATTAGCATATAATCCTGCTACATCTAACAAACTAGATGGAGTCCAGATCATCAGATTACCTGAGTAAACATTCATCAAAGTTCCAACTATTAAACCAACGGATTTTCTGGCATCCAAAATATTTAGTAGAACATTTCTGTGTCTCGTAAATGATATATCTTTTCTCTTATAAGATTTGCCATCATAATTCGGATTCGATGAGAAAATTGTTGTTAAAAGATTAAGTTGATGCATGATAGTTTTATGAGAGATAGCAACACCATTAAGTTCACCATCTGGAGATTTAACAAACTCGATGTATGCAAGATCGGGCACTTGAAGCACGGGATGATCTTGCTTCTTTTGAGGATGGTATGTACCAAGATCAGTGGTTTTCCAAAACTCTAATCCCTTGGGCCATTTTAACTTTGTTTGAACGTTTACCTTTTTGTCCAGGTATTTCAAAACTGATTCAGAAGTCAAACATAGATGAGATTGTGTCACAGTCATTATATGGATCATTTCATTAATTTTCATATCAAGCGTTATTGGAACAGCAACAACCCCGGCTAGAAAACAACCGAATAATGCTATTGTGAATTCAACAACTTCAACGTTTTGATATATCAGACAAACTCGATCATTCTTATATAAACCTGACTTATCACGGATTTGTTGTGCAACTTTTTCTGCCTTGAGGTATAATTTTTCCCAAGTAATGGTAACAGATTCTTTCCCTTTAGAATCAACAATAATTAGAGCAGTTTCTCTTTGATAGGTTGACCATCTATGTCTAAGTATCGATCCCAATGTATCAAAAGTACCACCATCAGAATTCAACTCACTAATGACTCTAGGATCGAGAGGTTTTTGCAATTCAACACTTACAGCAGGCGGTTGAGATTCTTGTCCAACTCTTTTGGAATCAATTGTAGATTTTCTCGTCAATCCGGAAGCTATACTGTAGGCCCTATGATGCGAACTCGTATTATCTGACAAGGAAGAGCGGACATCACTAGTGTTCCCACTACTGTGACCACTTGTAATTGGACCATTATTGGCACGAGGGTTGATTTTCAAATGGTTTGGTACATTTGACAAAATGCTTATCCTTTTCTTCAGGTATCCTTTCTCTGTAAGATATCCTTCTTTGAAGTCTTTATCCAGCTCATGTAACTGCTCCGCTATATTTGGCGGTACATTGGGAGGGATTGATGAATCCATATTCTTAGTTGGCGGTTCAAGAGACCGTTAAATGTCAAGTTACTAGACGCTTGATATCCTAGACCACACGCCCCACTTCTTCTATTTGTAACGTAACAACACCACAATGACAGCTTTGAATAGCAATTCAAAAGTATAGATAGTCTGCTAATAGAGTGAGTACTCTCTTGTCTCTAGCTTTGTTATTATCAGCACTAAATGTTTTACTTTTTTTTCTGTATGTTTACATTACTTAAGCTTAAATATAATAAAAAATAATAATAGAATAAGCACCTACGTAATCAACCAAAAAATAAAAATTACTGGAATTTCGTCCGCGGATGCTACGAATTTTTCAGGAACCAAAAAAACAAAACTGCTTCCAGCTTTGCTCGCTTAAATATTTTTTCCCCCCGACCTCTTTGCCTAAAATGTTTTCGTTATCCACTAAACTCATCGGTAATTTAGTGGCCAACAAATTGTCTTTTGCCTTGGAGAAACTTATTGGAAAAACTTATTTTCTTATGTGGAACAATTTTGGGGGTGACACAAATGTTTTTCCTTAATAGTGTTTTTTTTTTTTTTTGACAGCTTATTGTTATATGGGGATGAAATTTCACAATAATAGCAATCTAAACAGTATAAATATATTAATGAGTGGTTTTTTATTTCCAAACTTTTTGTCATACTCATTCCACATTGATTAAAATTGGGTTTGATTTAAGATTCCTTGTTTAAGTATCAATGTCATACACTGAGGACAACCCTTTGGCTCCAGGTAAATCCAACCCAGAACAGGATTTGGCTGCTGCTGCTACTGGAACAGAGAGCAATCGAACTTCAACGCCAAATACCGATAATGATTCTTCTTCACCAAACTCTCCTTATTTACAACAATCAAAGGTTAAAAGCAATTCTACTCCTTCAAATAATGAATCTTCTCATAACCGTACAAGGTATATAGGCGACCCTGAAAGACAACCTCTGTTATCCCCCGATGATCCTGGTGTATCACCACTGAACGTATCAAACGTTAAAATATCAAAATTTATATTAAACTTTAGCACATTTTTTTCCACTCTATGGTTAATCTTACTTCTTTTAAGTGATTTTGTATCAATTCCTGGGTTAAACAACCGTGGTCGTTCATTTTTAGAGATCAACTTTATCATAGTGAGTCTTTATGCCTCTTCATCAACTTTACTATTCTTTCAAGTTCCTTCAAAACTCGAAAGATTATTGGGCTATGTAACTTCAGGGGTTTTGACTTTTATAGTCTTGCTGCTCTTAATTTTCCAAAGACGTTCTTTAGGATTTGTTGGTTTTGCAAGTGTACTATGGGCATTGTTAATCAATATCTTCACTTCTATCAGTGAATACCTCGTTGAAAAGGGTAAGATCCATGAAGAAATTCGTTTAACGGGTCGTGTTGAAACAAGAAGAACTCTATCTGAATGGCTAGTTGTGTTATTTAGAAATATTTTGAAATCATTCTTACTCATATATATTTCATTCATTGGATTGAACGTTCTACTTTATACATTTGATATCATTAGAGTCAAACCATGGGGTGAATTAGTTCCTGTTGAGGATAACTCATTCGATTTACATATCGCTTGTTTCGGTGATGTTCATAATGAGACTTCAAAGCAACCAATTATCTTATTAGAATCTGGACATGGTTCAAGCGAAGATTTTGGTGAATGGGTTGCCGAGCTTCATCATTTGGATCAAGTTGAAAGATACTGTATTTATGACCGTCCAGGTTATGGATTCTCTGATTCTTCACCATCACCGGTTTCCTTGTCAATTGTCAGTGACTTGTTATCTGAGGCATTACGGTCATTGAAGATTGAAGGCCCATTTACTTTGGTTGGCCATGATATTGGTGGTTTATACTCCAGAGTCTTTGCTTCTAGAAATACGGCACAAGTTGAATCTATTTTGTTGGTTGATGCATGGCATGAGGATCTTCTACTTAGAAATCCAAACGCAAATACCAAAAAAGATGAACGACTACCACCAGGGATTGTATCCTTGAACAGCAGAGCTGGTTTCAAACTTTGGTTAAAGGGAATATTCTCTCCTCTCGGTTTATCCTTACAAGGATCTTGGATTTTTAAACATCATGGATCCAAAAGTCGTATATACGGTTGGGATATGAGACACCAAGGGAAATATATTAGGGCTAGGTTACAAGAACAGATAAGTGCTAGTATATTATCCTATAATGAAGCTTTGAACTCAAAAAATGCATTAGGTGATATACCAATCAGTGTTGTCAGTTCAGACTTCCTGATTAAAAAGTCATTAAACTGGGGAAATTGGCAAAGACAGTTAACTAAATTATCCTCCAATACAAAAGAGTGGAAGATTGCAAGTGGGGATCATGAGATTTGGAGAAATCCAAAAGGAAAAGAGCAATTACAAGATGTTTTATTAAGACTGATTGAAAAATAGGTCTGCTTGATCGTGTTGATGGGAATTCTGTGTTCTTTTTTTTATTGTTTCTTACATACTTCTACTATGTCATATCATGTCAAATTTGTACTTTAATGGTTGAACTTTAAGCGTTAAATTACATGTAGTATCGTTTCATCAGTCGTTAAAAGTTTCTTGTTGTTAGCTCAGCGATCAATTATTGAGCAGCAGTATATAAATCTAAATTTCGAAATAGAGAAGGATCTTTTGTTAATAAGAATTCTCTTCTAATGATTCTTCAATTATTAGACGAGTGTCTAGTGGATTTGAGTTGTTTTTCCTTAGTTCATCAACTTCTATCAATCCATCTTCTTCTTCATCACTACTCCCCAACTCAGACTCGTCATCATCCGCTTCTAAATCACAAGTTTCACGACAATTAGGACATAAAAATTGTGGATAACTCTTCACGACAATTGGTCGTATACATTTATAATGCCAACAATGAGAACATGGACTTATGAAAACTGATTGACATGGTTTGATCTTTTGAAGACATATAACACATTCATTCAACTCAGCTTCTGTTAGAGCTAGACTTCTTAACCTTTCATGTGCTTCTTTGTTAAATTGACTTGCCTTTCTTTGCCATGATTTATTCATTTCAATTCTGATTTTGACACATCTAAAAATATCTTCAATTCCACCTCTAAAATCCATTCCAAGTTGTATCACATCACCATTCTGTATTGGAGTGTCAACGCTTTCTACACCAGCTGGTGATAATCTGATATGATTTAAAAAAGTTCCAGATGATGATTTTAAATCTTTAACAAACCAATTTCCAGAATTATCAACATAAAGTTCTGCATGAGTACGTGATACAACTTTTGATTTGAAAACAATAGGAGCATTAGAACCCGGTGGTGCTTGAGCGGCTTCTCTTACTTTATCAGTGTATCTTCCTATTGATAGTCTGGTGTTTGGTTTAGTTTTTCTCAAGACAGGACTAAAGTATAATCCAGTAGTTGTTGAAGAATGATCAATGAAAGGAGTTAATCTAACAGAATATGTCCCATCAGAATCTAATCTATGTTGTTGTAGATTTGTCCCATGTAATGAATTTGATCTAGTTTGACCTTGCATCAAATCTTCAGTTGGAGTTCCCACATTCATTGGATCTGTATTAGTCAAATTATCAGAAGAATTAGCAATATTTATTAAAGTATGAGAAATTGGTAAACCTGAAGTACTATTATCTCTTGATAGAGTAGTGGTATTGATGCTGTTGACGTTGTTGCTACTGTTGTTGTTATTGTTGGTACTTCTTGATAAACTATGGGTCGATCCGTTAATGGCTTGTGTTGATTGTAATAAATTCAATCTTGATGATGAACCTGCTCTTGAACGAGTTTGGGTAGTAGTGGAGTTTGGGGTTCCTATGTTTGATGAAGGTGCACTGTTATGATTGTTATTGCTTATATTTGATGAAGATGAATTGCGTAATGAGTTTGTCAAGTTTGAAAAAAAACTAGAGTTGAAACCAAATGAAGAAGTTCTTCTTCTACTTGGAGATTGTTGTGATGCAGGATGAGAATACGAGTTATTGTGACTAACTGTAGGACGGTGTGGAGGCGCAACGTTATTGTTGTTTGAAGTTGTTGCCTGTTGTGGATGTTGCAGTTGACTTTGAGGAAATGGTTGAAGTTGTCCCTGTGGTTGTAATGATGATGATGTGTTTGCTACCGTTGAGTTTGATGGATGATTTGATGGCTGGGACTGGGACTGGGACTGGGACTGATGTAAGTTATTTGGTAGTGAAGTGGAGGAAAGTTGCTGTTGATCCATACTGTTGACCCTGCTTATCACGTTTGTCAATCTCTTTGATGTCTATTTTTTTTTTTATTTGATACCGTGCTGTCAAGTGATTCTGATACTTATGTTTATCTGCCAGGATGGTGGTGATAAGAGCGTCACTGTGGGGACGATTTAAACGGGTGTGTAAATATATGACTATCGTGCTTTCAAGCAGTACTATCTAGTGCGTAATATTATATATGCCTATTAGTCTGATCAACCTTCTACTTTTCTATTTTGGTATACTATGTTAAGAGAAATTTGATGATGAATGTTGATCGTCTCCTATATGCTTTTTTAAAAGGTTTCTTTTTCTATTTCTTTTTTTTTTTTTTTTTTTTTTTTTTTTTTTTTTTTTTTTTTTTTTTTTTTTTTTTTTTTTTTTTTTTTTTTTTTTTTTTTTTTTTT
>JAJMFM010000012.1:0-245673 GCA_030574875.1 Taiozyma peoriensis
ATAGATTTAGCCATAAAACAGTAACGTTTATATCAGAATTCCCAGTATAATACTCTTTTTATAACTCTTTATTTATTTGCCTGATTTTCTAGACCATTTCCTAGTCTCTAATTTCTGAATTATTAGTCCCAAAAATATTCCTATTATGGTAATTTTCGCGGATTCAGGCCACATTTTGGCCGGAAAATAAGACAAATCAAAATTTCTATTGTTAAGTAATTGACTGGACCATTTTAAACATAACCATTACTCTTTACGGATTTAGCGATTTACCCTGTATTGGCTCTTTTTTTTTTCATTTCACACTTTTTAATAAATACTCAATTGGGTTTGTTCATGAAAATTGAAAAACTCAAATCAATTGAATATCAAAGAATACTATACTCATTGTGAATAGGTTAATAACCTTTTGTCTTTCCAACGCTCAACGATGATCGCTAACCAATGTTCCTCTCAGAGAGTCGTGCTGTCGCAGGCATCCACTGCTGCTCAGCAACAAATACGTCAGTTTTCTAGAAGAAGAATAGCATATCCATTTTATCCAGTACCAAGAATGGGTAAAACACATCCAAAGGATCATAAAACTTCACTAAGGTTTCAAATGGGATTATTCTTGGGTAAAAAAAACTACAAAGGTGAATATCCAAACAACAAATACTTCTATGCTCCACAAAACCATCAACCAAACTATATTCAACCTGATATAGAAAAGGGTAATTCATTAATCGATTATCATACTGGGAAACCAATAGATAGATTTGGTAATGAATTGGAAGATAAATCTTTTGGCAGAAGAGTAAACAACAAACTCAGACCTTTCCCAAGTAATAAATACTGTGAAACAAACTTGAATTTGTCAAAGGAAATCAGAGAAGAAATATATCAAAAAGTAGTAGTGAACAAAGTTCCAATTCAAGAAGTTGCCATTAGTTTAGGTATTAAAATCCCAAGATTAGAAGCTGTTGTTAAATTAAAGGAAATTGAAAAAAAATGGCAAGCTGAAAATAAAATAACTAAAGAACTTAAAACTCTATCAGAAACCCTTTATAGAATGTTCCCACTTTTCGAAAAAGACACCCATAGTGAGAACTTATCTGAAATTCCTGTCCCTGTTAAGACTTTGCAATCGAAATTTGTCACCATTGCAGAATCTGAACCCTTTGGTCCAGTTGATGCAGCTAAAGTGTTTGATTTGGAACCAGCAGCTGAAACTTTGGAAAGATTAGCAACCACAGGTGATCATTCAAGTAATAAAAGAGTTTCAAAGGATCAAGAACGTGAAATTTTCCTTGCAAAATCAAATAGCAAAGATAGATTTGTTTTCCAATTTACAAAGTCTAAAGTTGGTGAAGTTGGTTACCGTTATGGTACTACTTTACGTGATAACAAAAAGGATCGTAAATTTACCTATGACAACTCGGGTAAGATGATTAATGCTCTACCGACATCTGGTTAGCTCGTCTTCCCTTGCATATATCAAAAAAAAATAGAGTTAGAAGCTACTATGTATATAAGTTCAATATAATGTTTATACGGTCAATCAAGTCTCGAGCTATAGATGGATTATTATTTAGATATCTAAAGCGTTCCTACAATGTTTCTGCTAAGGACAAATAAGTGACTGTGTATGTAAATTAAATGTCTTTGACATTACTTGTCTTGGTTGAAATGTCTCTTCTCTCTATTCAAGCTGAAACCTGAAGTTTTTTCCTTAACTGTCTGTTTTGATGCACCTAAATTCCCATTGTTATGTGAGGATGAGCTAGAACCTGACCAATGAGCTAAATATTCAGGCGTTTGAGAAATTCTCGTGATTATTCTTTTTGGCTGTTTAGGTGGTTGTGCAAGTAGGTTTTCGAACCTAAAATGATCCTCTTTGGATAGAGGGGACATAGAAGGTGAAGACGGCGACCCAACATTTGTCGCTGGTGAGCCAATCTTCACCCTTGACTGGATATCGTCATCTCTTGTATTGATCGAGCTCAAGTGTCTATTGTCACTCATTGGACTATTAGCAAACGAGTCAGCAAGCGAGGTCTTGAATGACGTGTTAGATTGTGTTCTAGCCAAACTTCTATTTAATATGATAGAAACCTTCTTATCATAGATTTGTGGTGCAGATTCATAAGGAGCCAAATTATCAGCATTACTGAACCTTGTATCAGCAGATGTAGAACGGAAATGATGACCAGCATCATTTGATCTTGTGTTACCTGAAAACTGAGACGAACTGTCTGCTGCGTCTTTAGTGAAAAATGAATCCAAATTGTCCAATTCGGCCCACATATGACTTAGGGACCCATCATTGTCTTCTGCAACTGAGACACCATCTCGATGAATCTCTGGAACATTATCATATTGATACTCTTCCATATGGAATTTGATTTGTTCTTGCTCCTTATGTGGCTCTTCGGTTTCCACCAAAGCGGCGCATGTTGTGAAAACAGCATGAACGTTGTTTCGAGTTGTGGCAGCTGTTATTGCCGGCATAGGTATTGACCAACCACTATCTTCAGGAATACCAAACAGCGTAGCAGTCTTTTCATAATCTTTCTTGATTGTTTTATTACCTAAACTCATTCTCAGGATATCCTTGTCTAGTTTACTGCCTGAAATGCTGGTAGTTTCATCCAGTACACCCAAAGCTTGCTGAGCAAATGGAGTCAGAAGAAGTCTCAGCAATGGAGATATCAAATCGGCACCACAACCTTGGAACTGAGGCTCTGATAAATCAATTTTTGGCAAAAGAACTTTTAAAATTTTCATCGTTTCCGTCTTCACCCACTCAATCTTGTTTGATAATAGGCCCAGGAGAAAGATAACAGTTTGACCACTATACTCAGCCAAGAAATTTTCTGATATATAATTGACTGTTTGACGTAAAAAGTCCTCTTTGTTCCTAAACCTGTTTTTGGAGAATGAGTCAATAATTCTAGTAAGATTGGTCTGTCCCTTGTTCTGTGCCATTTTGCTCAAGATTTCAGCAGACTCCAAGACCTCTGGAGTAAGTTCGTTTTGCTCTAGAGCATTCAAGTATCGAGTGATATTAGAAAGTAAAGCGAATAATAATCTTGATTTACCTCCAATGATATCACTATCATTCAGCTTGTTCAGACGGTCAAGAAGTTTTAGTGAAGCACTCCAGGATGTGCTTGATCTCAACCCAATCATGATTATTTGTTGTAAACCTTCAAACTTACCTTCCCAATTTAACGGGAACGTAGCGACTAGGCATGAAACTGTGTCTTCTGAGTCAAGATCTATTTTGGATAGGAACTTTGTCAAAACGGACAAAAGCTCAATAAACTCGTGTTCATTGATAGTATTCAGTGAAGCGACTGTTGCCCAAAATAGCTGTGGAAATCCGATTAGTTTCTCAGGATCCAGTTCGGACGTGATTGCGTTTAATGTCATCAAAATTTGCATTGAAAAGCCTTGTATGTCCGATTTTTCGTCAGATATGGTGTTAGACAATCTATGAAGCATGTCTCTCAACATTGACTGGTCTAAGAATGATAACAATGAGCGGAACACTTGAAATGAACGGCAAGCAATATGTCTGACAGCACAATTAGTAGCCCAAGATAGAGAAACTCTACCCCAGTCATCCTGAATGGAAGGATGTGTCGTACTGAAAATCTCCAGTATGTTTCTAACCAGCAAGTCCATATCTTTAGGAGATCTAGCTCCACCCTTATCGTTGTTCAAGTCATCATAAACCCATAGGCATTTTTGATTGTTTCTTATTAATTCCTTTGTTTCTTCGAGTTTAGAATGTGAAGAGACTGTACTCAAGATATAAATTATTAGCTTGCCAGCAGATTCCTGCACAATTGGAAGATAGTGGTCTAATAAAACAAATGAGACGTGTAGTAAGAGGGGAATCTTGGTGTTCAATGAGTCTTTTGGGATCACAAACAGATCTGATAAAAATATGAGCGCTAGCTGTCCTAGTGAGAAAACAGAATCCTTCCCTGGATAGTTTAAAAGCTGCAAAATATCTGCCACGTAGGGCAAATCAAGGTCGTCTTTAGGCGGGCCAAAAGTAGATGGTTTAGGGGGCACCATATTTTTGTGGTCGATGAACGAGATCAAAGAATCCGAAAGTACGATACTTGATCCTGAAATATATACCAGAACTTTACTCGCAAACTCAACGAAAATAGGAGTCCTCTTTACCAAGCTAGTTTTGATACAAAACGTTAGGATGGCATGTATGTTCTGTAAGTTATTACCATTTCCTAAAGAAATCCATAAAGCTTCGATCTCATTTGGGATAGCATCTGAAAACTTGATAGTAATCTCAAAGAGATTACTTAAGATCATGTATGATTGGATATCAATACCATCTTCTTCATCAGTGACTCGAAGCTCAACAGTTTGTAGCCATGGAAGCAATATTGTCAGCAAATCTCTCCTTGACTCAAAACTAACAATGTGAAAGTACTTGGTTAATTCAGAAATCAAAAACACGTTTTCACCAGAGTAGGAAGAGGCAAAATAGGTAGACACATCAAATAGTGCTCTCTTATAGATTGTCTTATTTTTATTTTTGACACGCTCAGAAAATGTTGAGGAGACCTCGGAACCAAAGAACCTCTTCTCTGCGTCAATTAGTAAGTTTATGGCTGAGGAGCGGATTTCGTAACTGCTAAATCCAATACCATACAAAGCAAAAAGCAAAATTTGGTGCTTCTTCAATGGATAATCACTACTCTGAATCAACGATTTGGTGATAACTATGTAATAGTTTTCAATCACGCTTGTTTTTTGATCAAAGATACATTTCCTGAATACTTCAGTAAATAACTCTATATCTGTCGAGTTGTATTTGAACAAACTATTCAAAGCCTTATTAGCCAAAGTGTTGATTCGCTCGTTAGGAGAACCATACAACAGGTCAATCCAAGCTAACAGGCCAGGAAGATCGAACTTTAATATCGTTTGCCCTCTAAACTCCTGAATTTTTCCATTTAGCAATGCCACCATTGTATTCGTAGCTGCAATTGTCAGGATTTGTCTCTCAAATTCAATGGCAGAATTCAATGCTGTAAGTTCTTGAGTATTGTTGACATGTTTGGCCATCTGGGCATATCTATGTTTAGAAATGACAGAGGATTTACCGTAGCCACACCATTCCTCTAAGAAGGTAAAGCAAGATACCCTAGCTTCGAACGGAAACAACTCGCTGGTATCCTTCCTTTTTTGAATACCATTGTAGACATTTTCTAATAGACCACAGAAATAACGACGAAGCTTTTGAAACTCGAAACTATGTTGAACTTCGGACTTGGACAAAAAGGATTTAATGATTTTAAGAAAATTAACGAGTCTACCAACTATCCAGTCGTCATAGATTACACCATCCTCTTCCATAAATTTAGAGACAATGTTCAGTACGTGTGACACTTCAATTCTCAAGCGACTCTCTTTCGACAGGAAGTTAGAACCCAGTTCTTTTTCCCAGTTGCTGAAAATAGGCTCAACTGCTTCAATAAAAGTTCTGAATATATTTATGTTCATGCAGCTTAAACCAGTGATGATAGCATCCCTAACAACCTGGTTCGAACCCGTCAATAGATTCAGCGTCAGCTTGAATACACTCTTAGCACTAGTTATAGTGCTATGCTGAATGGTTAACAGCTGCTGGGATTTCTTTTTACCGTTTGAGAGATTATCTGGAATATGCAGTCTTTGCTCACTTGTAGAAGTTAAAGAAGTACATGCAACTATCAAATATAGTTTCCATTGTTCAACTAAAATTTCTGGCGGGCCATCGCCCAATCTTTGAGTTGACCTTGGAGAGTCAGCAATCTCTAAAATCGATTCGTGAATCTGAACTAATCTAGTACAAACGATTGAACGGCATAATGCCATCGTTATTGGGCATTTCTCAAAAATTGTACTCAGAAGCTTTGGGAAGACCCGAAACCATAAAGCTGAATCTACACCATAGTCAGACTCGGCTAATTTGATCAAAACATTCTTTCTTGGTTTCTGCGTGAGTTTGGATAGCCTAGATCTTTCAGCAACACTCAAATGTTGCTTCTGCGATCCAATCAGCTTGAAAAAATCAACTGTTTGCAAAATAAAGACAACTCGAGTACCAATATCAGCTGCAAACTTTGAGTTAGAACGGGAGTGTTTTATCTTAGGCTTAGCCTTCGTGGTTTGCTCGTATAAAGCTTCATCAAAGCTTTCAGTAATTCTTAAAATGGATATACCAATACGGCGAACTTCAAAATCATGCGATGCTAAGAAAAATAAACCGTGGCCTTCAACCTCTTCAATCACAGTGATAGTATTTTTTAATTGTATGTCATCAAGTACTTCATCTTCTTCTGGATCCGGTGCCTTCCCTGTTATATAGTCTTCTTCAGGTTTACACTTTCGCTCTTTTAATGATTTAAGCCAATGCTCAAGTAGATCTAGATAAAGTCTCAAGAGTTCCCTGGAAACAACGTAACTAGAAGCATTACCAGAACGCTCAGTAAAGTTGAAAGCATAGTTAGCAAAGATACTTATCAGTCCAGACGGATTTTTCTTGGATGACAATGTTTTTAAAGAAGTCACAGCAGCATTAGCAACACGGAAATCACTGTGCAAAGAGTTTCTGCATAGCATTTGTATAACTTTCCTTGATGTTCCATGTGTCAACCATGGAATTGCTTCTAATAGTATGGCAAGAGTCTCAGTATTTAAGTTTTTACTTATCTGTATAGATAGATCTGATCCAAATTTAAATCCACTAAAGGGTGATTTAGCACTGTAATAGAATGGAGTGCTTGGGTTTGAATTCTCTAAAGACTCATGAGGTCCGACTGCGTTGTCTAATAAGGTCAGCAATGTCTCGGCAAATCTGCAAATTTCGTCGTGGTTACTTGACTTGAAGTCGATGTTGATATCTGGAACACCAACAGCGTCAGGATTTTCGGGAAAGACGGGTTTCTCTGTATCAGCTAACATGGCAACATAAGCTTTAATGGCTAGTACAATCTTTTCATGATGTAAACTATCTAAGCTATGACCATTGAACCCAGATCTTATCAGTGGGATTATGTAGTTCTCCACGGTTTGATTGAAAGCAGTATAACCCAAAGATTTGAATATCTGGACTAGAGGCAATATCAATCCAGCGTCTATCACCAACCACTGCTGCTTACCTTTCCCCAAAAACAATGATTTCATGATTGACTCTATCTTTCTTGTAGTATTATTCAATGTCTCAGTGCATCTGAACATATACACCCATATCAGACGAGAGACACAAATAGCAATTGTTTGCTTTTCGTCCATCGTAACTTGTTTGGTCTTTAGATATTTTATAGTATTTTCCACTAACTCGTACCAATGGGTTAAAAATAACTCATTGGGAGCAACAGCTAACACTGATGATAGAAGTGTAAAGTTTGTTAACCAATTCTTTTGAGTACTATCAAAGGCATCACAAGTCTCAAAGATTGTATTAATCGCATCTGACCATGTTGGATGGTTAACTTCTGCTGTCAAACTCTCCGCTAATGGTAGCAGTATGTGAGTCAAAACTTGAGAGTATGCCAATTTAATAGAGTAACTCTTTGTAGTACTGAAAAACTTAGCTATTGATTGTAAGAAATCAGCACTTTCTTCAAAATCCTCTAATGGATAATTTTTTAACCTCAAATATCTCATACCATGAATCAGCAAATGAATAGAAGGTTCAATTTCCTTGGGTACAACCGGTGGAATTTTTTCCAGCTCTGCAATGAACCTATCACTGACGCTTAAAAACCTCTTTTCAGACATGTATCCCAAAAGCTCTGCGAACAAGTTCCAATTAGCGGATCTTATTATACTTGACGATATCAGTATTGGATCAGTGCTTCGCAGCTGCGAAAACACAATTTCTTCCAACTTGTCACCCAGATCGTCTCCAGTTGTTTCAAAGTTAACCTGCTTGACGACTTCGATTAAAACACGACATAATATATATATACTGATGATTGATTTTCTTTCGCCCTGAATGGCAGTTTCTCTTGATGACTGAACCTGTGACTCCAAGTACGATAGTTTGGAATCTATTGGTTGAATGTTGGATCTTGATGAGTTGTTTCTTCTATGAGAGAACCTACTCACGGTACTCGAGCTGTGTGTGTGTTGTTTCTTAAAGCTTGATGAGTCTTTATGGTCCCTCACTGCATTCATAGCATCCTCAGCGGCATCAGCAGCCATCGAAGCCACTTCTGATTTTGACTTCCTCCAAAACATCACCGAATCTATAACGGGTTTTGGATTGTTTTTGGAGATGTAGCCTAATGAGGCAACAATCTTATCAAAATCAGGATCAACACCTTCAGCTAACAGATCGACAATTGGAGGCTCAGTGTTCAAAGGGTACGTCAAGCAAACGTTCAACTTTCTTTCAGCATGTCTAACGAATTGAGTAAACAAGATATGTAAAGTATACTCCGTGGATGTTTTGGAGTCTGTTGCTAGTTTCTTCCTTATAGTATTAATTTGATCC
Organism: Taiozyma peoriensis; assembly: GCA_030574875.1. Taxonomy (NCBI): domain Eukaryota; kingdom Fungi; phylum Ascomycota; class Saccharomycetes; order Phaffomycetales; family Wickerhamomycetaceae; genus Taiozyma; species Taiozyma peoriensis. The sequence goes on from JAJMFM010000012.1 coordinate 8,504, forward strand.
AATGCAGCTGCATTCGTCGATGTCAGTCTTCTCGTGTTGTTAGTATAAGGTTCGTCTAGTTGTGCTGGTGATGGTTGAAGTTGCTCCTGGCATTCCTGAATTGGCGGTGCCTTTGAAGCTGGTAGAGCTGGTAATTCAATCGCTGGAGATGATAGAGTGTCGTCTGGTATGACAATTTGTGATTGGGGTACTTCCTGTTGCTGTTGTTTTTTTAAATCAGTCTCCGCCGGGTGGTATATAGGTTGTTGTATGTACTTTGACTGTATTTTTGGAGGAATCACTTGTTCTCTCTGTGGTTGTTGTTGTTGTTGCTGCTGCTGTGCGTATGATGGTTGTTGGGAGTGTGAGTTTTCAGACAACTTCTGCAGTTGCTGTTGATGAATCACGCTGTGGGATGCTTGCCTAGATATCTCTGGCACCAATGCCCTGTCAAGATCGATCTCCGTAGTAACGCTCTGGCCAAACTTGAAGTCCAGATCCTGGTGGTAGGACGGATCTCGCTGATGGCTCATTGCAACTATAGACTACCTTTCTTTATATATCGCTTTGTCTATTATTCCAACTTGTTTACTAAATCTCGTGATGATAACTCTTTTGACCAGGTTAAATAAAATACATAACCCGCCGTGATCTCAAAACAAAATAAATTTAAGTCAAAAAATTACTTCTCTTTTAAGTAACTTGCCTTTGAGGATTTTTTTATTGTTTTGTTTTCGGGAATAGCACAAAAAATATACATCCAAACACCTGTTAAAGCTGATCTTTGCCAACTATGCATTGATGAAGGTTGAACCATTAAATGAGTCCCTCTGATCACTACACAAGGATATTGAAATAGTGAACATTACTGCTGTTGATCTAAGTTCTTCTACCCTTCACTCGTTTATTGCAGATTTGCCTCGACATGTCTGAGATTCAATTGTTTGTACCCAGAATACCCATAGAGGACGATCCATCTATATCGTTCGATGACTTGTTATCTCAATTGAAGCGATCCAAGAAAAGAACTCTTTCCTTTTTCGATGAGATATTTAGCGGATATGTTTTAATATCTCGAGAGGCTGGTGAAGTTATAGATCACGCTTCCCTTGACTTACAGATCTATGAATTGAAAAGTTCAAATCAGATTTTCAAACTGATCCCACTTCAGTTATCAACACCATTAATAGAGTCTCAAACCCAGCTGATCTACAAATTCAAATTCTTTGTCACTTTCCCAAAAACTAAGTTGCTTGATCCAGTGCTCAAGATGAGTTTCAAGTTTGTTCTAAGGCATGAATCGTCGGTGGGGAACGATACAGGGCTAAACTCTGGTAGTGTCAATAGCCTTATACGCTATTACCCAGCAGAAAGAAGAAACATTCTGGAAGACCTGAATAGGTCTACATTGGAGTCAAATGAGTCAGTGGGTACTGTTAAGCTACTGGACACACTTATAAAGAGCAACAATGTGGAGTTGTCATCAAGTCTTGAACAGTCTGTGTCATCAATTGTGAAAGAACTTACGGAAGAACTTGAAATCCCAGTTATAAGGACTTTAAATCTAAGGATTCGAAATATCAGACTCAAGAATAACATAATACTATCCACAATTGACATACAGCAAAGCTCAAAGTCTAAAGAGAATGGGCTTTCGATTGAACTTAAAAACGTCGATTTTGACCAGAATTCAAGTAGCGCGTCCTTTAAGCCAAAATTCTCTCAAAAGGATCATAAATTTCCCCTTGTTATCAATAGAGATGACAGTTACAGTTTCACATATCAACTAGAATCAAATCATGAAAATTCAAATAAGGTCAACTCATTATATGGAGTTCGTGGACAACAGTTGCAAAATCTCAAATCAATTATTGAGATCAAGTATGAAATAAACTCGATATACCAAATTAAAACAAATCTTATAACAAATGTTGACTACGATCAGATTCCCCAACTGCGAAAATCTTCCACCGCTTCGACACTTCATGTAAACAATAACTCAATCAACGTCAATCCATCGTCACTGTTCTCGTCATTGATCGTTAAATTTATTGGGAAGAAAATTGTGAAACTTGGCAAACCATTTAAGCTGAAGGTTCACATTCAAAATAACTCATCAAGAGAAAGAAACCTAATTATGGTGTTCAATTCCCCGTCAAACAATGCTGATTATCAGCCTAATCTACCAAAGATAAACTCCTTCATCCAACCTACTCATAATTTATTGAAAACGTATACAAATTTGCGGATCAAAACAATTGGTATAATCTCACTAGTCAACGAGATTCAGTTCAAGATCAAACCTAATAATATCAGTAAATATGAAGGTACTGTTTACGAGAGCAATGTGAATATGTTTGAGAATGAAATTGAACTGATTGCCTTAGAACTTGGGGTATTCAACTTGCAAGGCGTGAAATTGTTGGATTTGCATACTGGAGAGAGTCTAAATTGTGATAGACTACTAGAGATAATAGTTGAAGCATGATGATGTACCCAACCATTCTATTTAATATATAGCTATGATTATATATTTCAATGATTTCATCCAATCAGCCTACTCAAAAACTCTCTTCTTAATTTTACGTAATTTGTTACTCCCTTTTTGAACATGTCTCTCTTTCTTGATGCTGGTATTTCTATCAGTAAATCTTCAAACTTTTTCAAAAGGACACTTTTTTCTATACCGCCAATTTCATGACACATTCTCAAGAAGTTGGTCAGATAAATCAACACATTTGCCCTCAGCGGTGGTAATTTCTCCAAAACATCCTGCATTATATCATTCTGAAGATTTGACAGTAGATACGTTGCCAGCTCAACTGATACAATTCCACCATCCATGGTTCTCAGTTGCAGTACTAGAACCTCAAGTACAGATGACTCTAATATCCTTTGAGGTACATCATCTAATGAGGATAGGTCCTTATTAGCATCTATCAATTTGATTACTTGTCTCTCCACGTCCCAAGAAGCGATGTTATTCTCATTGAATAAGCCACTGTGAAGGTTGGCAGTAAGAAAATTAATCAAGGTATATAAAGGCTTTGGGATTCCAGTGTTGTTCTGTCCTTCGTTGAGTTCCTCCAATGTTGTTCCAAAATATGTCTTTTTGGCATTGAAGTTGATCATTATAAAATAATCTTGATACTCGTTCAGTCTCACAATCAAACTTTTTTGTAGCGTTTGTAAGCCAATCGGAAATGTAACGGTTACCTTGATTGAGATGTCACCTTGTGGTGGTATAATCCCAGAAGATGGTTCAACTCGGTCGTACTGTAGCTTGATGTCATCTCTTGTCTGAGATATAAATCTGTTGCTAGATTCAATAATTTTGTATGAGATGCGCTGACCTTTGAACAAATCTGATGTGTTCAATAGGTGAACTTTAACCGTTGTTGGTTCTAGAACCGAGACATCCACAGATATATCAGTCTCTTTGATTTCTAAGATCTTTCTGACATTGATATTAGAATTCACTTTTTCGTCAACTGTTTTGAAATACTCTCTCCTCAAAGCATTCTTGGCTTCTTTGTCAATCAAGTCGAGATCATTGATAACGAAGTCGGCAGTCACTGGCTTATGGTCTGAATGACTGATGTTCAAAGATGTATATTCCTCGATCGTGGCGCTAGGTGATCTTGTAATGAAAATACGGTCAGTGTATGACGGTGTTCTTTCGATATCAAACTCCACATTCGAGATTATCTTGGACTGTGGAACAATCCTGTAAGTTGGGTTGAAGTCAATTCTACCTTCATTGAAATGTTCAAAGAGGTTTTTATTTTGATTCTTCTCAATGGAAAGAGTATCATATTTCAATAACTCTTCATAGTTGTGAGATCTGACAAGTTTGAGAATATCATCCCTTGTTATATTCTCGGTTGCTATTCTATAGTTCAGATCACCTCCTATCACCACAATTTCATTTTTTCTCGATGATTGCGGTCTCTTGGGTAATGTGGGTGGATTTGTGACGGCATTCACATTCTCATCGTCAATGGTTTTCGTCAAGCGTGTCGATTCTGAATGTCCTTCATCAACGTCAAATATAACATCTTCATCATCAATCAGTGTATCCTCAATATCTTCCACATCTTCATCAAAGTATCTGCTATTGATACTTATAATTCCATCTTTCAGCTTGAAGAACTCCTCGATTTCAAATAACTCTTTCCTTCTCTTTTGTAGCATATCAAGTGACTCTCCAGATGCCAGGTGACAATTCAAAAGCTTCAATTCTAACCCTTGTGGACCATCTTGATTGTCTGTACTCCAACTGGTATTGATCCTTAAACTCATTCCAACACATCCTTTATTCCCATACCATCCTAAAAATCCTGTTCCCAAACTCCCCAATGTGACACTTTCTAAATTGACAATCCAGTCCTTTCTCACGATCAACACTGAGCTTAATCCCAAAAGTTTAACTGTTCTGATCACTTCATAATCATCGGATCCTAAAACCTCGATAATCTTCTTGGTCCATTGCTGTAGAGGAATTTCATTACTAGAAGGGGTTGTTGTTGATAATGGTATAATCTCTTGGAACGAGATAAAGTATATATCATGCGGATTGACAGCGATGTTAGTACCGATTATCGGTATTTCATAATTGTCAAAATAAGGCGCTGCTTTAGGAGATGAGTTTGGAGTGTTAGCCAGACCTAAGAGCTCTATTATTTCAGATGCTGAAATCTCTTGCAATATACCAAGACCATTTCCCTTTAGGTTATAGGTGACGTATCTTATTCTAGCAGATCCTTTGTGTAGAAACTTTGAACTATTTTGTTTCAGATATCTCTTCAATCCACTGTCTTCCTCATCCATGAAGAAATCATCGCCATCTGCACTAGATGAAAACGCTTGATGGTCATTTGAAATACCGGATTGTAGGCCAGGATTATCGTTCAAATTAGCAGAAGAATTGACATAAGTAATCCCTTGATCCCAATGTTGCTTGAACTTTTCAAATTGAGGTATTAGTGATCTGGGTATTGTATCAATGGCATTTGAGCCAATGTATACCAACATTGAACCATAAGAGCTGTCATTATGGACAGTACTTCCAAGTGCTCCGTTCTCCTTTGAATCAACAATTTTCAAGTCATCTATTCCTTTCAACTCTGTGACCTTCGAGTATGTCCCGCCAATATCATGAACTACAAATAAAGGGCCCTGATAAATTCCAGAATCATCAAATTGTTCTTTCAGCTCATTCTCATCGTTAGCTCTATTGAGCCCATGGGGAGCATTTCCAGACTCTGCTGACTCACCATCAGCAGTCTTGTCATTAATCTCGCCATATTTATCACCCTTTGACCTCTGCAATCCGAGCGGTGGGAAGTATTTAATCACTTTATTTCTCAATTGAAGATCCATAGTTGACCTATATTAAATGCAATGGGTTATAGATGTCTATAATTTATGTGTCTATAATATGTACCCTTTATGTGTCTATAATATATGTGTAAACTTTACTGTTCGACAAATGGTTGACTAGTTATAGGAATGAGGTCAATTTTAATTAAAGCTTTTGAGTTTTACAGTGTATCTAAAGAGCGAAGACTTATGATATCTTCAAAACTAACACTGGTCTATACTAATGAATCTTTTTGCCCTGATTTTCAATAAATAAATCATACGCGGTGTTTTTGTTTTTTTTTTTAAGTGGTGATCTCTTATATTAAATATTAATGGGGGAACAGGGCTTACTGGTTGAAACTACAAGAATGTTACTAGTGTAGAACGCGACATTATAATCTTATATTGAAGATGTACTAAGATCGTCTTTCAATCTAATCTGATTTCGAACTTTTATCCTTTTTATTCTTTCTATTTTCACTTTCATCATCATCCTCTTCATCTAATTCGTTATCACTGCCCAAGTTCAAACTATCATTATCGTGAACGTTTTGATAACCATCATTATCGCTATTATCGTTACCTGTTTCTTGTAAAGATTGTAAATCATCAAGTTCGAAATCGGCAGCGTTTTCTGGGTCTGTGGCTAATTGAGATGAAGCTGCTAACATGTAAGAGGTATCAGTTGGTCTCCATATGAATGCAATCAAGTTGAAAATTGCAAAATATACTAAAGATGGCCAGAATTCTAAATAAAAGAATCTTGATTTCCAATGTTGTTCGATCAATTCGGTAGTTGACATACCCAAAAAGATAAAACTTGAAATGAAAATACCTAAGATCAATATCAACAATGAAAAAAAAATTATACGGAATAATTTTTTATACATTGCCAATTTAATCATTTGCTTTTGTTGTAATAACAGTTGAGTAGTTTGAGAAAGTGATTTCAAAGTGAAAATATAAAAACCCATTGTTAATAACATTACTGGAATGACTAACAGTCCTGAAAGTGATATTTCATCCTCTGGAGATGATAAATAAGATGTAACAATGTATAGAGTTGCAAAGACAAAATGAGTAACTGCATAGATTTTACACTTCAACATAAGTTTTCTATCAATCTTTGGAACAACAATACCATAACCTAAAGAAATCAGTAATAACAAGAAAAATGACACTGAAAATTTAAATCCATTAAGAATTGAAATGAATGACATGTAAACTTTAACACCTGCATTTTCTGCACCTTTTAAATTTTCTAAATCGTAATATAACCAAATTAAAATTGTTTCAATAGTTAAGAATCCTGCAAATAGTAATAAATCTCTTTGTAATGGTAAAATTTCATGTCTATGTTTATAGTAATGGAAGGCATAATATGTTAAAGATAATGCATATAACAAGGATAATATTGCATATAGTGGTAATTTTGGATATTCAGAAGCAGAAATTTTACCAAATGAATTTCTAAAATTTATTTCAAATTTATACTGTGATTTGGAATTTACATCATAAGTTGCAACACAATAATAACCAGTATTTTTAACAGGATAAATTTCAGTTATATCATCTTGTGAAGATAACGATAGAGTTAAAATTTCTGACGAATTTGATTTAAACTCTTCATCATTTATTATGAATTTACCTCTTGATTTCTCATCACATAATTCCAAATCAATGGCAATTGTATCACATACATATTTTTTATTACCATCAGATAAAAGTTTACCCAATAGATCGATATCTTTAAATTCAAAGATGACCAATGATAGATCAATATCATTATTATCATCATTTGAATGGTATGCTTTAAAGTTTAAGGCAATATGAGGATTTGTTTTCCCACCCCATGTGGATTTGGTGTACATACCAGAGCATACTTGAGAGTAATCCTGATCTAAAGTTTCTTTATTGGCCAAGGCGTGAGGTATAAGAGAGACAGCTGATAGCAGCAGTGGAAGTAGTCTCATGTTTCGGTCGTGTGTTTATGTGTGTATCTATATGAAGAGCAAGCAACTTTGACCAAGAAATCAACAGCGTAATCTTACTAACAAGTATTAAAAGGACTACGTGGTTCAGTACAAAATTGTATTTTTGTATTCGATATTTTCATTGATTCGTGAAAAAGTTCTTTGAGAATTATATAGCCAAGCCCAGTTTTTGGTTTTTTTTGTGGGAGCAAAAATTACTAAACAATATAAATGACATTTAAAGCAAAAGATGAGAAGTAATATAACAAGGAAAGTTAACGAAAGATATATTCCAGGGAATCAGTGAAGATTCATGAACCTTTTCAGAGCTTGTTGATTTCATGGAAATTTTACGCTTCAGAAGAAGCCGGGCAATTACAAAAAAGATAAAGGCGGGAAAACTAACGGCTAAAAAGATAGTCAACCCAAGTGAACAAAGGCAGGCGGGTATGTAAATAGTCCGGAGTAATCGTAAATTTCGAGCCTACTAAGTTCCCCCGGTATAGTAATATTTCTACTTGTAGGGTGTTTGTCGAAGCAATTACAGATCAATGACAGAGGTCGAAGCAATTACAGATCAATGACAGAAATACACAAACCATGCAACAAGATGATATACTGATAAATGATTGTAAAATTATCATCAAAAAAATAACAACCTTTTACCACATAGATTATCTATTTTCCATCTATTATCTATCATCTAATATCTATTATCGATTTAAGATTATGTAATCTTAAACGCTTTTATTATGTCTTGCACTAGCAAACTCTTACTTAAGGATACTCTCTCTCTCTCTCTCTCTCAAAATATAACACCAATGGCCTCTACGGTTCCTTGGTCTTCTATTAGAGATAGTATCAGTACTACTCTTCTCTATAGCGGTAAGCTCAATGAGCGTTTTTTTGAAGAGTTTCCGAGAATCCTCTACTCAATTGTAAGCTAAGAACTCAGAGGTAATACTCTCTATATTTTTCCCTTATTACAATATATTCTCTACTATACTCAACGAATATCATCCTTCTGACCTATTCAACAGTTATAAGTGGTTATTTTAAGCAATTGTGCCTTATAAAGTGTTAGTAGAAATTCTGGATAAATTACGTCAATCTTAAGTAAATTGCTACCGCTACCGCTTTTCGATTTGTTATAATTTTCGTATTATTAATATCAATCTCCGTATTCCATTAACTCCAGAATTTCCTTTGCCTTTTCACTTACATAATCACTTTGTCACTAATAAAAATATAACTTTTTTGCCACGAAAAAGAAAATTAGTTGCGGGAGGCGAAAAAAAAGTAAATTATAAACTGAGACAAAAAAAGATCAGAAGTTTGTTGTTTTATTATTACAGCTCTTAATTTTTCTTTTTGGCTTTTTTGGCCTTCTTTTTTTTTTTGATTTTTCAAAAGGGGAAAATTTAACGTTATTAATATTGAATAAATATTAAAATTTGGCCTTTGATTAATCATTAAATTATAACCACAAATTTAACTGTCAAAAAGTTAGTACAATTTAAATATTCCATCTCATTAGCCATCAACAACAAAAACATTCACAGAAGAAGCCTTTGGCACACACACACACAAACACATACACACTACATTTTTATCACTCTGGTTTGACACGCTGATTCTCTAACTGATTTCCATTTGGCCTTTCCCCTTCCCCAAGCATGAGAGACTCAAACTACAAATCAATCCCGCTTAACAAAGCTGCGGTATCTATAACAACAAATTTATACGATAGAAGAGCTTTAGACTCAACCATGGATCAGCCTTTGGTTAACTCCTTGAATCATCTTACATTTCTGACGTCATCTTCTGCAAAAGTTAGAGAAACACTTTCAAACGATGGCGGACTTGAAAGATTGGTTTGTATCTTACATGAATGCTTCAAATCATCTGGTAACAACAATAGTAAGAAGAAGAAGAAGAAAACAATACAACAAGAGAAGCAAAATGCTTTGATTGCATGGAAATGGACATTGGCTTTCCAATGTCTTGTGCTGATTGGTACTAGAGGCACCGAGCATATTAGGAAAAGAGTAGTGGAGGCGGGAATTATTCCTATAATTGCAACTGTCTTAGATAACTATCTTCTCATTGTTAGAAATTTTGATAATGATATTGATTCAAAGTTAAATGATACTTTTTTAAACTTGATTTCGAAAAACTTGCGGAAAGGCAAACTTTCAAACTACAAGGATAACACTTCAGATGAACTTGAACGACAAGATTTTGATATCCTTGACTATTTAAACAAAGATTCAAAAGTTTTCAAACTCTTATCAACGAGTAAGAAACAAAATCAAGTGATATTAAATGATCCATTCACCGCTTATATATCAAATCAACATCATAAATATTCTGACTTTTCCACCATCACAATTAGCACTTCAAATGATAACGATAATGACAACAACAACAATAATAATAATGACAACAACACTAATAATACTGACTATTCTCTGAACAATGACAATATGGAGATTAACGAAATGTCCATCCAACAAAATTTGCATGATATAAACGAAACTATCACATCTCCAAGATTTTTTTTAAATGGAGTTCTTATACCGAAAGATGATGATGTCGTTTGGTCCTTACAACTACTTGCTTTCATTTCAAAATATTCAAATTTGAAAAATTATTTACAATTTACCCATTTGGTGGATAATTTATCCCTGAGGAAATTTTTGATTGATGATTCTTTAAATGAAAATGATGAAGATTTACCAATGTTGGAAGTTGATAATAACAACAATAGTAATAATGAAGATGAAGATTTATTACCTTGTTTGACTCAAGATTTATCTATACCTTCAAATACTCAAAATTCAACTCAACAATCGGCAGTATCTTCTCAATCTTCTTCTATAATGTTCAACTCAAGTCAAAATAGAAACCTTTCTCATCAACATAATCAAAGAAACATATTGCACGAGAAATATATTGTATCGTCTGAAGATGCAGAATCCTCACAAACACAACAGCATTCACAATCTACTAACATAAATCCTATTGCTTTGAACCTGTCAACCAGCTCCTCATCACTAGATGAATTTAACGATATGGAAATTGAAAATTCAACAACCTCTTCCACAACAACAAATACAAATGTGCAATCTACCTCCACCATGCCCTCTACAATTCCTTCTTTCAATAATAATAGTAATAATAATAACAATAATATCACCAACACTGGGGCTGTCGTGGATCATATCAAGTTTGCACGAGGTAATGGCGTAATCAATGTTTATAATAACCATCATAACAGCGGTCATTCTGACAATGATCATCCCACTGGGTTTTGGAACTTTGATAGAGATGGTACAAGTTTCATTGGTGTTAAAAAGCAACCTTCAAAAATTTCAATTTTTAACAAAGACGTCTTGACTGGGTTTTGCTCTTCTGATCTTAACGAATCCAATCATGGTCCAAAGTTGAAAAAAAACTTGATAAATTGCTTTGAGAAACTAGAAGAAAGTTTAACTGAACCACCTGTTTATATCGAAGATGATTCTAAATTCAACTCTGATGAACATTCCATTACAAATTCACAGTCTCCTAGGCAAATTAAGGACAAATCATCAATTTGTCAAAATTTGTGTGAATTGACCGTCTTGTTGAATAATCAATATCATTCATTCAAAACCTCTCAAAAAGTGAAAAGCATAATGAATTCAATTCAAAAGAAAAGTCGCTTGTTACAAACTTGGAACTATGAGTGTTATTTCAAATGTTGTGATAAATCATCCTTAACTTCGAACACTCCATCTCTTACCTCTCCAATGGCGAATACAAATTCTTATGGGTTAAACTCAATCAGCTCCTCAAATTCTTCATCGATAGGTAACATTAATGCACTTATAACCAACACAGAGAATAACAACGATAATAACAATAACAATTTGACAAGCATTGACCCAGTCACAACATTAAATATTACATCTTCAAACACTTCAAGATCTCATTCACCATTTGAGATTCCACAATTCAACAGTAACTTGACAATCAACAACAATCAACTGAAACAACTGCAGCAAAAACGTCATGCACTTTATCAATCTTCAAACAAAGATTCACAAGACTGTGATCCATCTTTAATCCCAACTCATTCTTTAAATTTGTTTCCACTAGTTGAAAAATTTACAATGAAACAAATCAACACCTCTGATATGTGTTATTGGTCAGGTGTTATTATGAGAAATTCTTGTAGGAAGGATGAGCAACGTGGTGGTGTTAGACAGTGCGCTTTTTTCCAATGTGGTTCTTGGGAGGATTTCCCAAGACAGTTTGCCAAATGCAGAAGATGTAAACGTACAAAATACTGTTCTAAAGATTGTCAATTAAACGCTTGGGGTTATCATAAGCATTGGTGTATTGATTCAAATACTTCTTCATCTTCAACTCATGGAGCTGGTCATAGTAATTGCACTGCTGCTGCTGCTGCTGCTGCTGGTATTGCCACTTCCAATGCATCTCCTTCAAACACAACCACAGCACCCAACACTGCAACCACCACTGTCGATACCGCTATCGCAATGGCTGGGACTAACTTAGATCCAAGAATTACTTTACCTGGCGCAACTGCAAATGCAAATCCCGCGACAAATGGTATCACAGCAAATCCAGAAGCCTTGGTTGTTAGGAATCCGATGAACGGTAATGGTGGAAATGACACTGATGGTGATACGAATGGAGACGATAGAATTGATGTCATTGTGGACGATCAAGATGATAGGTTAGAGATGGATTTATAAAGGCTGCAGTCCTTTTATTTCCAGCCTGTTTGTGTTCCTACTATTCAACTCGTTTGTTCCATTATGACTGTTGTATTGGGATATTGAATATTAGACTATTTGTTTAAAACAGCTCAACTCTTGAATTAATTTCCTTTACTGTTCAGTTAAATTGAGTCATTCTTCCTGTACCTACTTTTTAAGAGTTGCATGCTTTTCCTATTTGCTGTTTGAAATTCATCCACTTCACTTACAGAAACACATGCTCCTCTATACAATTTGCATCTTTGGTTTTTAATTCGCATTTATTTCTAGTTTGATTCAATTTGCATGACTCGTTTTCAAATCAAAACAAAACTTTCTCTTCCTTTGGAAGATTCCATTTTTGACGGTCGTATAGTTAACAATTTCGAACTGGTTACTTACTATCTTCTTATTATATCTTGAAGCTCTTCAATTATCAGAGGTCCTCTGTTCGAAAACAGAGGCTATGAAAACTCATTTACGAGTGATACAAAACAGTGCAACTCATGACAGAATAAGTCTATGCTTAACTTCCATATGTTTCTTCTTTCTTTCCAGGATGAATCGCACAAGAAAAGTTATAGTTTATATACATTTATGTATCAAACAAATAAGAGACGTCATTTATGTTAGTTCAAATAAAAATGGTTTTCAATCGTAGAATGTGATTAGCTGCTACTTTCAATTCATTCTTGGTATTTGTAATTCATCCATTGTTTTCTATCTGATGAATAAAGTCTATATTATTATACAATACAAAGGCCCCACTGTGGTAGTGGTATCCAGCTCTCAGTTCTCAGTTCTTTCACTCAAGAAGATGTGATGGTAATCAAACTTTCCATCTCCACTGAGTCTCTTTAAACTATCCTTCAAGCATCAAACACCTTACTCTCCAAAGATTGAATCAGTTTCATAGTTTGTTCCATAAAGGTCAAAGTCAAGATAGTATGAGGAGCAACTCTTAAAATTTGAGCGACAAATCCCTTGTATAATGCACCAACACCTTCAATTCTAACGGTTTTAATCAAACAGTCAATAGGACCTTTGTAATGGTTTGAACCCTTTTGATTATAAAGTCTTGTTAAAATAACATCACCTGGGTTCATGACAATACTTACACCACATCCAGCGACCGTTGATGACATTAGGTGTAAAGAGGCACCTTCGTTGAAATAACCATGTTTTACGAAGAAACTTTTAGCGTATGAATAAATTGGTAATTGAACTGAAGATCCCATACCTGTTCTGATAATAGCAGCATCAACACCTCTAAATAAACCTTTGAATCCTTCGTTTTTGGCTATTTTATACAATCCATCAAAGGCGTTTCTATAATGAGTTTGGTCACCAACTGCATTCTTATGAGTATACGATTGCATTCTTGTCTTAACCAAGAATAAGGGACTACCAACAATAGCACCTGCTATACCGGAAATGGCACCGGCACCGACATTAACAGGGATACTTTGTACCGTATGTGAATCTTGATCTTTATAGAAAATTGAATTTAATAGATTTCTACTAGGCTCATATAAACCTAATCTACAACCGTTTAAACCTATTTGATAAATGTACGCACAAACCAGACCTTTTTGTAACCCACGAATACCTTCATTCGTATAGATTTTACCAAGAGCTTGAATTGGGTTTTTATATAGTCTTTCAGATCCAGCTGATAATTCACCTTGAAGTTGCATTCTAGTTTTAACTAGTTCAATTGGGTTTGTAAAAGTAACTGCACCACATGCTGCCAACCCTCCGGCAATAAATCCACCAAATGTCGAGATCTTCTGGGATGCTGACTTCTCTGACATGTGATTAAAGTTGGATTTGTTGTTAATGTGTGAAAGAGGGTGAAAGCGAGAAAGTCAAAGTCAATGTGTTGGCTGTCTTATGTCTATTATCTAGATAAACGATATAGAATCGGAGTGAAAAATTGAATGCCGGTTTTCAAGTTTGATTAGTCGCGAATTTTTGATAACTGATGTTGTTTTGCAATTTTTTGCCAATTTTTCGGCTTTTTTCACTTTATTTGACTTTTTATGTGTCATGAAAACCTGTCATTTACTATTTTTCTGTTATAAATTACAAACAACTCCAAGAGCTGAATAAAAATAAATATTAGTGTTTTTTTTATTTATTATAGTGTCATAATCATAATCATATATCGTAGTATCGTCTCTATCCATTTTCTTTTGCAATGGATCTATTTATAAATATATTTGTGTTTATTCTATCTCAGGTTTTTATTTGATTTCCACAATCAGTGCAAAAGAAACCTAGCGCCTCACCACCGTTATCATCACCAGTTTTAACGGCTTGAAACTTATCACCACCGCAGATCTCACAGATTATATTGGAGGTGATATTGCTCTTATCAGTTGATGATGTATAATTATTGTTATTGTTCAACTGATTAGCATAAAGTGTATTATTCAAAGACTCAAAAGTCCCAGATCTTGACCTTGACCTGTTCAAGTCTTTCTTGCTATTAGGTGATGACCCTCTTCTCAATGAAGAAGAAAATGAATCGTTGTGCGCCCTACTCAAGAGAGTTCGATGGTTTGGAATAGGCAGGGTACCATCGTCACTTAACAGACTCTTTCTCTTGGAGCCCTTGGTGTCATTGTTGCTGATAACATTCTCATTACTGTTGCTGTTGTTGTTGTTGCTAGTATCGGTCGCACTAATGTTATTAGTGCTGTTACTTGTTCTTAAGATTGATTTTCTAATCTTGGAAGGGAAATCTTGTCTGAAAACTCGAATAACCCCAGAATCATCAGCTGTCACTATAATTGTCCCTATAAATTCTTTATCAAAAAGTGTTGTTGCTGTTGAGGTATCAGAACTCTTCGATAGAGCATCATAATGATAATTTTTTCCATGAGATTTTTCACTTGGATCATTCGAGACTCGTTTTGAAAACTCACTGTTCAACTCATAGATAAAATCATTTGAAAGTGACAGTGCTTTCAAAGTTCCAATTGGAGCTATTGAAGCACATGTTATCACAGAATGATGAGCATGGAAAGATGTACTATCGTTTCTTTTTTTCTTGTTTGCGACCAATTTTTTAAAAGGATCCTTGTGATCATGGCCTCCTGTGTTTTTTTCTAAATTCCAGATATAAACCCAATGATCTTCAGATCCTGAAATTAAATACTGTTTATCATCAGATATTGTAGCAATAATTTGAGAATGTTCATTTTCTGGTCCTTTAAAAAAATACTCCAATTGACGCTGTCTTAATGATAAGAGTCTAATTTTTGAATCGTTTGAAGTTATTAGTACTTTTATATCACCACCTTCATCAAAAGTTTCAATACCAGTTATTTTAGCACCACGTTGTGATCTTTTTTTATTCAATTGAATTGAATGTCTAAGTTCCAAATTTTCAGTATCTAGGAAATAAACTGTACCTGCAAAAGTTCCCACAATTGTCAAATTCCCATTTGGTGTAAACCCTACTGCTGTTACTAAATTTTTTGCATCGAATTCGAAGCTAACTTCATGTTCCAAAATTGACCAAAGTCTAACTTTATGATCCAAGCAACCACTTATGAAAAATCTATCATCAGTTGGATGGAATTTAACGCTTGTAACAAAATCGCTGTGATTGAATGTTCGTAATGGTTCGTTTTTCTTGATGTTCCAAAGTTTAACAGTCTTGTCCATTGACCCAGTCAATAAAAAGTTATTTTTACTCCAATCCAATGACAATATATCATGTGTATGTCCTTGATAGTTTCTCAATGGTTTTGGTTGAAAAACGGAAGCATACATAACTTCTTTTTTATCATTTGTACTTAGTCTATCCAATGGAGATGATATAACTTTCCAAACTTTCACACTCTTATCCTTACCTGCACTTGCAAGATATTTCCCATCCAAACTGAAAGACATTGCCCAAATTGAGCTTTTCGCAACATCTATGGAATTTCTTTTAACTTTTTTAGTAGAATCAGGTGTTGTTGATTTTTTATCATCATGACAGTGTAAATCTAATCCAGTAAGTGAAGCTTGTAAATTTATACCTTTTGAAGGATCACTGAATAACTCCTTGGTGAACTGATCCTCAGAAGCAGTACTCTTTTCAACATTACACTCATTCTTGGTATCATTATCATTTTGGTTCAACTCCTGAGCAAGAAACAATCGTTTACAAATTGGAGCAGTTAATAGTGATTTTTTGATGGTTCGGATATGTTTTGGTTGTTTCAGATATTTCGTATAATCATCGTCATTAATCAATGGGAATAAAGAGTTTAAAGTGTTTCCAGTTGTTGAATCTGAATTACCGCCATTATTATTGTTACTACCAACTCCACCATTGCTAATAGTAATTGATTTCTTATTCAATTGAGAGTTAAGTTTAAATGAAACTGGGCCATTGGCACATTTGAAGCTATTAATGTCAAAGGATTTTCTCTCCTCATCAGAACTATCATCATCTTCATTGGTTGAATTTGAAATTGACACACTTCTTCTGCTGCTACTGTTGCTATCAATACTGCTTCTTCTTCCTTCTCGACCATCTCTATTGCTATGATTACCATGATGGAATAGCGACTTGAAGCCTAATCTCCTTTGAACATCGGAAACCGTCGTTGCCGCTGCCGTACTTGATTTAGTGCTATTATTGCTTGTACTAGTAAGCGGCGGAGTGGGTGTCTGTAAAGCTGACATATTCGTTTTTTGATCACCCTTCCGCTTGCTCTATTCGTATTTGACTTAGCACCACTCAATTGACCTTGCAACGCTATATTTCAATTTGATTCTCTCTTAAACTTTCCTTCAATTTTAAACTCAATGCCTTTTATAAGGGTTCTTTTTGGCGCTTAATCAAATTCTCAATTGTTAAAGATTATAAATTTATAATTTTTTACTAATTCACTCGCTAATTTCGCTTTTTGTTTCATAAGCTTTTTTTTTACGAAATTTAACACACAATAATTTTTTTAAACTCGGTTATAATTTTGCTAAATCTAAAAATTATATTTTTAAATCCGTTTTTTTAGGAAAGAGCTGATTTTTTTCTGATTTTGTCTTTCTGATAACAGCTCTTTTCCGAGGTGTGTATTTTCTTGCCACGTGACTTTACAACTACCGATCTGAAAATTTTACATTTCTATAGCTTTGGACGATTTTTTTTTTTTTTTTTTTAATACTGACGTGAAAATTAAAAATGAATCTGAAGAAAAATAATAGTGTAATTAAAATACTGATTAAAGGTCTCAATAGATTTATTGTTTCTTAGAATACAAGTATATCATAGATATATAACTCAATCTACAATATTGGTCTACTTCTATATTATATATAGATAACATGTCTGAGAAGATCTGGGCTGATGAAGACTTGGAGAACCAAGAACCAGTCATTACAACAAATCAAGATGGTACTAAAACGATAGTAAGCTATAGAATAAATGCTGAAGGGAAAAAAATTAAAGTCACTCAAAAGGTTAAAGAGATTATTGTAAAGGAGACTGTTAATAAAGATGTTGCAAATAGAAAAAAATGGGCAAAATTTGGTGGTGAAAGAAATTCTAAACCAGGTCCAGATTTTAGAACTACACAAGTTGGTGAAGAAGTTCAATTAAGATTGGGTACTTCTTGGAAGGCAATCGAAAGAGAAGAAGAAGAGAAAAGAGTTGAAGAAGCCGCTAAAAACACATCACAAAAGACTATTAAATGTAGAACTTGTGGTGGTGGTCATTTCACTGCTAAATGTCCATTTAAAGATACTTTAGGTGCTGTTGATCCAGCTGCTGGTTCAATTCCACTTGATGGTACTCCAGAACCAATCTCATCCATTCCAAATGCAGCATCCGGCCCAGGTAAATACGTTCCAGCACATCTACGTAATAGAGGTTTAGGTGCTGCAGGTGATGTTGCACAAGAAAAGAGAGATCGTGATGATTCAACTACTTTAAGAATTACTCAACTAAATGAGATTGTTACAGAACAAATGTTAAGAACTGAACTATTGGGTAGTTTCGGTCCTGTGGAAAGAGTTAGTATCGTTAGAAATAGAGAAACTGGTAGATCAAAAGGTTTGGCTTTTGTACAATTCTTATCTGAATCTCAAGCTGAAAGAGCTTTAGAGACTTTGAATGGTAGAGGTTATCATTCTTTAATTTTACATTTAGAATGGTCAAAACCAAAGGTTAGAGATTAATTTTTCCATATGAAACCTATACTATAATAATATCATAATCTTGGTTCAAATTAAGTAGCTAAGTAGACCTTATGAGTGGGAACCATCTAATGCATATCACTGCCCTTGTAGTTAGCAGTTTTAGCGACTTTTGCTCGCTATCCAACAGAAGGAAATTCTCGGCGTGTCCGTTTCCAAAAGTTGGCGATTTTATTCCGTTAAAAGTTGAAAATGAGAAAATGACATTTTTCAAATTGCCACCAAAAGTCAAATTTGAACAAGCAACAACAACAACAAAGACCCAACCCCCTTCATCATTGGCCAACCAGGACATAGATTAGACGTCAATATTGGAATCATGTCAGTCAACACGGATATCCCATTGGTTCTTGCCACCCTTCGTTCTGAGACCAATGAACAATTGGCTCCTTTTTTCTATTCATTTGAAGATCTATACGAACGTAAATTATGGCATCAGCTGACTAAAGCATTGGATGAATTCTACAAGATTGAAGAAACCGAGTCTTTAAGATTCAAACTCTATAACCAATTCATATCAGATTTCAAATATAAGATAAATCTATTAAAGCTTGTCCAATTTTTATTGTTATCAATTAAGAACCTAAGTCCAGCTGAATCGTTACAAATTTTAAATGATTTACTGGAAGATTTATCCAAACAAGATTCAATTGATTCAACTCAAGCTTTAATATTCATCAACATTGAAATTGCAAGATTTAAATTGAAATTAGGTGATGAAATAAAGGCAAGAGATCTACTGGATTCAATTGATGAAGATTTAAAAGTTTTAGATTCAATTGATTTAAAATTACAACAATCATTCTATTCAACAAATTCTGAATATTACAAGTTTAAATCAGATTATAATAATTTCTACTATCAAAGTTTACTATTCCTATCCACTATACAATTGGATGAATTGACAACAGTTGATCAACAAAAATTAGCATATGAGTTGAGTATTAGTGCGTTATTGGCTGATAAAATATATAACTTTGGTGAGTTGTTGACCCATCCAATCCTATTAACGTTGAACAATGGATCATACCAATGGTTAGTTGATCTATTAAACTCGTTGAATTCGGGTAATATTGATGAGTTTTCAAAACTGTTGAAAAATTTGGACAAAATCCCACTATTGAAAAATTCTGAAGCATTTTTGAGACAAAAGATTTGTCTAATGACATTAGTCGAATTGGTTTTCTCTAAATCCATCAGAATCATATCTTTTAAAGATGTTGCTGATTCTACATTACTTTCCATTGATGAAGTGGAACATTTAGTCATGAGAGCTTTAAGCTTGGGATTGTTGAAAGGTTCAATTGATCAAGTTAACGAGTTAATTTCTATTAATTGGGTCCAGCCAAGAATTATAAATCAATCACAAATTAACTCAATGAAGAATAAATTGGTTGAATGGGATTCAAACGTTTCTAAACTGGGCAAATTCATGGAGGAAAACGGGAAAGAAATTTGGATTCAATAATACAACAACCTCTAATTATTAAAAGTACAAGCTTTTTTCTTAATTCAGTAATACGTAGCGTTGATATAGTTGGCTAGTTTCTCATTCTTATAAACTTCGTCATGCTTACCAAAATCCTTAATTGTTAAAGTGTACTCAATTTCCAATTTTTGCAACTCTTCAGTCAACCATTTGGTTTGATTTAAAGTTAACAATTCATCCTTATAAGAATGAACTATATAAACTTTAACATTATGCAATTTTTCTAGTTTCAAACTGGTATATTCATCACCATCATGAGCATCGTCAACGAACGCTTTCTTGTAACTTGGATACTCTTGGTTCAATTTTTCCAAATCATATATCCCATCAATCAAATAGATGGCATCAACGTTCTTCAGGTCATCATATTCACTTAGTAATTGTAGTATTAAAATAGCACCAACACTATGCCCAATTAACGAAATCTTCCCACCATGTTTCGCACTTAATTTCAAATGATCCAAGGCTTTCTTCACATCTTGCAAATGTGTTGGATGTTTAACCTCGGGTGAAAGTCTATAGTCAATCGATACCAGTGGAACTGCGCTGTTGATCTTGTCACTAATGTCGTTGATATCGTCTGCTGAATTGTTCGGATCTCTCCATGCACCTCCATGAATGTAAACTAGGGTAGGTAAAGAGAAATCATTGTTGAAAGGTTGTTGTAATGACTCGTAAACATTGGCAATTTGACGTTGGTGCTCTCCATATTGGACTCTGTTGAATGATCTTTGGCTCTTTTGGGTTTCAGTGCTCATTGTGCCTTTGTTTTCCGCTTTTATGTTGCTGTTGATAACTTGTTATAGCTTCTGTTGCTGAGCAAATTCTGGTGATCTCTTTTTTTTTTATGCCAAATTAAAAACAGGAATTATAAAAATTCCAAATGTAAACAAACAAATTATGATCTCTGAAAAGAATCCTGTAACACACACACACACACAAGAACGAAATGGGAAAGCATACCTCAACTAAGCCACATCCAGAAACACCAAAGCAGCCACCACTGAAATCTGGTTTTGAATCACCCACCAAAAGCCCTAGTTCCAGAGGCTCGGTGAACAACAGTGATAATAACAACAACAACAACAACAACAACAACACAAACGTCAAGGTCCTTGTTAGAGTAAGACCAAAACTACCAAGAGAGGACAAGAATGACATACTTGTGAAGATCCAAGATGGCCAAAGACTCTCTCTACACAATCCTGCACCAGTGGAATTCAGCTCCAGTCCAAGAAAGAAGCCTTTAGAGGATAAAACGTTTCAGTTTGATCATTCTTTAAGCTCAATTGATTCACAAACGTCTGATTTCAAGAGTCAGTCCGATACTTATGAACTTATAGGTAGAGAGATACTTGAGCATACGTTGGATGGGTATAACACTTGTATATTTGCGTATGGTCAAACAGGTTCTGGGAAGTCTTATACCATGATGGGATCTGAAAACGATCCTGGATTAATACCAAGATGTTGTTCAAACCTATTTGATAGAATTTCTCAATTTGAATCTCATATAAAATGTCAGGTTAAGGTATCCTATTTTGAAATATATAATGAACAAGTGAAAGATCTTCTTGCGAATAACAATGATAAGTCCAAACGATTAAAAGTTAGAGAGAGTCCTAAAACAGGACCTTATGTTGAACAGTTGACTGAATTTTCCATTGAGCACTATGATCATTTTGTTAACTATTTAGAAATGGGGAATGCACAAAGAACTGTTGCCTCCACTAAGATGAATGATCAATCTTCAAGATCTCATGCTGTGTGTACGATAAGTTTAAGAATCACTGAGTTTAACTCAAACGAAGATCTTATCAAGGAGACAAATTCAAGTTTAAGACTAGTTGATTTAGCAGGTTCTGAAAGGGTCAATTCAACAGGTGCAACTGGTGTAAGGTTTAAAGAAGGATCAAATATCAATAAAAGTCTAACAACTTTAGGAAGAGTTATATCTTCATTATCAGATGATGGTACTAGTTTACCACCATATAGAGATTCAACGTTGACATGGATATTAAAAGAAAGTTTAGGTGGGAATAGTAAAACTGCAATGATTGCATGTATCTCACCTTGTGATTATGATGAGACTTTGTCAACGTTAAGATATGCAACAATTGCTAAAAAGGTGAAACTAAATGCCATTGTCAATGTTGATACAAAATTAACAAACGATAATACGGAAGAACTGATAAAGATGCAATTAGAAATTGAGAATTTAACCAATTCATTAGTTGAGGCACAGAAGCAAGATGGTTTAATAAATCGAATTACAAACATGAGTAAATTTTTTGAAGATAGACTAAACGATCAAACGAACAAGTATAATTTGATAAAAGAAAAGCTTTTAAGGGAGCAAAATGAGAGACAAAGAGTTGAAAAAAATTTAAATGCTATATTAACAAACATAATACCTTTAAACTCAACCATGAATCAAATAAGTGACCTATCCACTACCCATAAATCTATCTTGGAACAAAGTGAACTTTTAAAAACAAGGATACATAAAGATTTAGAGCTATTGGCACCAGTTGTATAAATCAATCCTTACCTTGCGCCTTTCATTATAACCTTCCCTTCCTTGTTGATTGTCCTTTAACCTGTCTTGAAGACTAAAAAGGCATACGGACCAATGTAGAAATAAACAAAGTAACCAAGCTCATGTGTAACATAACTCCCAAAACTTTTACCCACAATTACATGCCATGTATGACCATACTGTTGATCCAACTCCTTCTTGACAAACCCAGCAATGTCCTTCTCCACAGTATGTGACTTGAGGGCCTTTGCAGCTAGTTCAAACACAACCTCTTGTACATCTTCAGCCATATCCTGTGCCTTGAGTATCGCTATATCTCAACCCACGGGTTAGTACAAACTTCTGGGAAAGACAGAAGATGCTGCTCTAAAACATACGCTTTGTATCAATGCCACTCATTTTTGCAATTTCTAGTTAATTAATCTTTTTAAAAACACTTTTGTTAAACTGTTGATGATTTGAAGATGATCTTTGTCTTTTTGTCTTTAAAAAATACACAAATGTTCTTTTTGGTGTGCGTTTTTTTTTTTCTGGGTTTCCTTAGCAAATAAAAGCTAGATTCCGTAAAATTAGTACCAAATTTTCTATACAAATACCTGATATCAAAGCAAAAAGTATTTCCAATTGACTTTTATTCTTATCTACAATCTTGAGCGGCTACTTCTTTTATACTTTGCATCGTTTTATTCATCATTCGACTCATATTTTCCATTAAAACATTGCTGAGGTTGGCCACATATTTTGGGCTCAAGGATTACAAAATTGACATATGTCAGAATAAGCCATTAAAGGGAATTTCCTCCAGCTATATAACAAGAAGATAAAGAAAGCAATGGACTCCTTCCACGATGAAGAAGAGGACAACAATCCATTTTCTGGGACAACACACTTGTTTGCTAGTGGGATATCGAAATTGGGCTATGTTGCTGATTTAGAATCCTCTGCCGCTGCATTTGGTGGGGAGAATTTAGCGAATCGCAATAACAGTCTGGTGGTTGACGATACGAATAATCATGAGCAATCAGAAGGATTTAAAAGAGGACATTCTATTCAGTATTCCATCAACGAACAAGACCATCTACAATCACCTTCAGATGCTGAGGATCATGATGAGGAACTTCAAGACCAAGATGGGAATGAAGATAGCAATGAATCAAGTGATGATTCCACAAATTACAACTTTAACAACGTCACATCCTCATTTGCAAGTAACAGCAATTCGCAAAGCTTTATAACAATCACTGATGCTGGTCATATAAGAGATTCTAAAGGAAATAAAGTCATTGCTTACACTATCAAATATAACTATATTGAGGTTAAAAGAAGATATTCAGAATTTGACTCTTTTAGAAATTCTTTGATTAAACTATTCCCAACTTATATCATACCTCCAATACCCTCGAAGCATTCAGTGGTAAAATATTTCTTAAATCCAATTAATGCAAAGAATGATTTTAAAATTATAGAACAAAGAAAACGACTTTTATCACAATTTTTAAACAACTGTCTCAACATACCCATTATAGAATCATCAATCATATGGAAGCAATTCTTGGATCCAACGATAAATTGGTCTGATGTCTTGAACTCTCCTCCAATCACAATAATACCTCAATCTAGTCTATTAGCACCACCATTAAACCCAATAAAACCAAGTCCTTTGCATCTATTATTACCCATTCCACAATCTTCAACGATCAATAATTTCAAATCAAGAGAAGTAGATTTACAAATTGATAAGACTTTTAAAGATTATGAACAAATTTTTAGAATATATAAACACTACACCAGTGATTTGGAAAAAAATGTTAAAAAGCAAAAAAGACACTTCAAAGGATACGTTAAAGATTTAAGTGAACTCGGTGCTAATTATAATGCTTTCAGTCTTGAAGATAACTATAACTTATCCATTGGAATTGAGAAAACTGGACAAGCTATAGATTCTAACTATCTGAATTCTGAAGCATTTGCATTTAAAATACTAACGATTTTAGAAGAACCTATAACTGAGTTGAATCAACATTCAACAGAGGCCTTATCAGTTTTGAAATTCAGAAAGTTGAAAGAGGTGCAACTATTTATAATAGATACAACTATCAAAAGACGTAAACAAAGAATTGAATCTTTGAGATCTGCACAAGAACAAGCTAATAGATTGGAAGAAGTTTTAAGAAGAGATGCTCAACAATCACCAACCATTGCAGCTGCAGTAAAGAGGCTGGAGCAAGGTCAATCAATTCAGAAGACTATTGGATCTGTACAACCATCAGCATCAGCATCAGCATCTTCATCTTCACCATCTCCTTGGACAAGAATCTTTGTTGGAAAAAATGATAAAAATGACATTTCGGTCATGAATGAAGTTGAACGTGGTTTAGAAATCGACAAATTGGAGAAAGAGCTCGTCAAATTAAACGATTGTTTAAGAGTCATCTTACGAGACTTGGATGACGTTAACACATCGTTGAAATATAACGTTGAACATCTGTTGAAACACTACCAAGCAAAATGGAAACAGATCCTACAAAGTTATACAGAGAGTTTAATGATCTGGTTGCAAGAAAATTTGAAAAGTTGGGAAGAGGCAAAGAAGGAGATTGATAATATCAAAATTGTCAAACCTGAATTGATAGAAGATTAGGTAGTTGATAAAACTACAGTAATGCATTATAATAAGACGAATCCGACAGGGAATATCTATTTATATTTAAGATATAGGTAAAGTAGATATATTACTCCTCATCGCTCTCATCATTTTCAGTATCAACGTCATTGAACTCCACCAAAACACTCCCATTTGGCCATAACTGTTTAACATCTCTTATGAGAGTATCATCAATTGGAACAGAAAATCTAGGGAAGGGTGAGATCAGCTCAAATTTGAAATCATGAATATAATCATCATGTGGTTTGACTCCAGTTCCTTTTTCTAAATTTTCCAAATCTTCTGAAAGCGACTTCAGATGAATTTTCAAGTCTATAAAACTGTAAACTTCATTCAATGATTGATCTTTGATGAATTTCTGAGTTATGAAATCACCTGAAGGTAGTTTAAACCTTATAATTGATAAGTCACTTTTAGGTAAATCTTTAATTGTTTCATCATGATGATTAAACTTTTTTATCAAATTTGAATAATACAGTTTTCTATTCTTCTTTATAAATTCCCTTTTATCCTGTTTAATGGCTATTTCTTTTTGTTCAGCTTCCTTTTTTTCAAATTTGATTTTATCTGCTAACAAACTTTCCTCATATGCTTTATCTTGTAAATCTCTAATTTCTCTTGCATAGTGTAGTTCTTCTTGTTCTATTCTTCTTGATATAAACTCTGGTTTATATTTTTCAATTTCTCTTGAAAGTTTAGCTTTAAACGAGTTTATTGTCTTTGTTGGAATCCTAGCTAGTATTGACATGGATGATATTGCATTAGGTCCACTTGCAACACTTCCAATTAGATAAACAGATGGTACCCCTCTTGTTTTTAAATTTTTGGCAATTTCGAAAGACTGTGGTTCATTGACATTTCCTGCATATGGTATTACATCACTCTCATTTTGTCTAAATAGTTGAGATACTATTTCATTATTGAGGATTTTTTTGATAAATATGTTTGAGGATTCATTATTACCTATCAGTATAAGAAGTATGAATTTATTCTCTAGTTTAGCAATGTTGAAAGCATCGTTAAACTCACCTTCAAAAAATTGTACAGGAGATTCTTCATGGGTCAACTCTGAGAAATGTTTGTTAAAGTTGAAGTTGGAAATTGTTGGCTTAGAAGGTATTACATCTGGTGATGGTGGGAAAAAATGATTAAAAGCGTATCCAATCGTTGATAGTATAAAGGTTAAAGTTCTTGGAATTAACAATAGAATGAACAATAGAGGAGATGACCAAAATGATGAGAAGAATAAGGATAATGATGCGCGTTGTTTCTCTTGTAAGCTTTCATTCTCTTGTAAACCTGGTTGTGATTTCCATTTATTTGATAGTGGTTTTACAATAGGTAACTGTGGTAATAAACCTAGACTTGCAAGGTTTTGTGTATCAACCTGTTGAACTTGTGTCTGCCAGTCGACATTATTGCTATCATAGCTGTTATTAGTGTTTCTATTGCTGTTGTAAAAATCAGTTATATCAGTTTGCTGGTGAGGTTGGTGTATACTGTTTTGATCGATTGGTGTATCGGTTCTAGAGGCTTCTATATCCAATTGACCATCAAAGAATTTAGATATGGCAACTTCCAAGTTCCAATAGTTATTTCGTAACAATGCAACAACCTTACCGTAATCATCTTCTTCAAATGCAGTGATTACCTGAAATTGATTCAGCTTTTCCTGTTCAGCAGGCGCAAGTTCGTTATGTTCGTTGGACATTAACCTTTCTATTCAATTTGTCGCAATGTATCAATGAGGATTTGTATATATGATAAGGAGAAACAAAAAGAGTAGCAACACAATGCAATAACACAATAACACGATAGATCACTTCGTAATCAATTAATCGATTTAATCAACTTATGACATACGTATTCTTTGGACCGGATGGATTTATTTATCCACACCGGCTAACTTTTGCTGTGTTGTGTCAAAAACGTAAATATATAACTCTCTCGAATCTTCTTTATATTCTCATGATAATTCCGAAATCGCAAAAAAAAGAGGACAATTAGCGAAAATATAAAAAAAGAAGGGCCGAGCAGGGAATTGAACCCTGGACCACTCGCATACTTATGGTAATTTAAACTGAGTTGATCTCAATCTTCGCCCAAAGCGAGTATCATACCACTAGACCACGCGGCCGAACTTGAATTTTTAATTTTAGCTGTTTAAGTAGTTCTGTAGTAATAGTCATCATTAATCGTATTTTAAGCTTAACTAGAACTTTTCTGTTGTACATAACTCAACTTTTAACTACATATAAGGTTTAAAATACATGTAGATGAGCTATTTCACCCAATAGGTGCCAAATGAATTTTCGAAATTGCAATTACGGAAGAGTACACATGTTGAAATTCTGATGCTATTTTTTTCAGAAATGATTCCCTTTTTAGAAATACCGTAGGTACAGCCGGTATTTGGGAACAATAGAGAAATATAATTTATATAGAGTTTTTCCCCAACTAATACACATTAAGATCATGAAAAAAAAAGGCTATTCGACAACTTGGACTATTGTTGTCGTTATTATGAGTGAAAGCAAACCGAATGGTCGCTCATAAGGGATGTCTATAACATCTGCAATCATCAGCTCAGCTCACTAAATGACAATGATTCTTATGAACTGAGGAAGAGAGATACTAAGCTGCTGTATCGCTCTACATATAATTACCCATACGAAGGTTTGATAGTATCGCACAACTTAACAAGAGTCAACTAAGTTTTACACTACTAGCTTATATTGATCTATGACTTTTAGGTTATTGAAAATATCTTTCGATTTGAGTGTATGTGAAACTCTCATTGTAAGTTCCCAAAAGTGCTGAAGTACGCACCTATACAAATATCTTTATAGATGGTTACATATAAGATTATGTGTTAAATAGACATTCTGTATAAAGTTATATAATGCTATGTTTTTGGTAAATTGCAATGAACTCAGAGTGATATTTTAATGCCCACCAGGAGATGAAACTTTTTGAATAACTCTCATTATGCTAATTGAAAAGGTTATTACCCAAGCGCTTAAAATCAAGAACAAAAAGGCAGATAGAGCTCTTTGATTGTTACATATGGAATCAACTCTTGAATATCTTGAATATTCATCCAATGTACAAACCCAAGTACTATCGTATAATGTGTTAAATGATAAGGAGATATTAGCACTTGAAAAAATGATAAATAATAGATCTAATAAGATTAATCTCATTTTTTCAACAGGATTTCTTATACCTAAAGGTTTTGAGTTAAATTCATCTCTTGTTATGTAAATAAGATAAACCAATGCAATACTTTGAACACAGATTGCCATTATAGTACTTGGTTGTTGGGTGACTTCACCCAAATCAGAATCAACCATTTGAACTTTCTTTTTCGAAATTCTATATATATTTATAGATATTGCCAATGCAATTGTACTTAGTATAACGATAAAAATTCTGAAAAACAATGGAACATAGTTATTGTATAAGAAAACTCTTGTGAAAAAGGGTTTCCATTCTTCTCTTTTTTCAGTTGACATCCAATAACCTGCCTTGGATCTTGATTTATGGTTATCATAATCGTTTGAAGAAGAACTGGAAGATGTATTGCTGTCAGAACTTATAGACGAACCTAGTTGAAACCATCTTTTTTTCTTTTCAGAATCATGAATTGACTGTTCATGATTTAAATAATGCTTTAGTCTCTCATCACCACCCCATTTCCCAGATAAATCAGGTAATCCACCTAGTGCCTCAACATCTCTAGCTAAAACCCCTTCTGAATATGCAGGTGTTGTATCAACGGTTTCGAAAAAAGTACCCCAGTTGTTGTTTAAAGAAGTTAAAAATGGATCTGGGACTGTACTACCAAACTCATTTTGACTGTTGAAAGTTTTATTTATAACCTGTTCCTTTTTAGAATTAGCAATACCATATAGCACATAAGGTGGAACTGTTGTTGCTTCATGCGAGTATGTTGAGATGTTATTATAAGGGTTTGTAGGATCAAAGGATGATTTTTTGGGTGAAATTGAAGATGCAGCCTGTTGAGGTCTTACTGGGTATGTATTAGGATTGAGATGAAGTTGAGAAGGCTGCGGAGTGACATCGTCTGGGTATTCTATATCGACATGAGGAACTTCTTCTTGATCCTCCTGTTGTTTCTGTTGTTTCTGTTTCAGTTTCCCCAAAATAGGCATATTGACAGCAGAGACTGGTATGTGTTACTGAACTTGAAATGTGTCACAAAGGCAGGTATTAAGTAAATGGAAAATAGCAAGCAAAAGCAAAATCAAAGCAAAAGCAAAACAATAACAAGCCTTAATATTTTGTAACACTTTAAGAGCAAAACAATAAACAGCCTGAAGAATAAGTCTTGATGTGTTACTTTTATTGTGTATATCAAAAGTTCAAAACAAATCTTTTTTAAATGAAAAGTTTATATCTCTTTTGCTTTTGTGTGTCAAATTTCAGACTGTAAATTTCGATCTTATTATTATTATTATCATTTAACATTTTCGAGAAGGAAAAAAACCCAATTTGAACATATTTTTTATGTCAAAATTAGCAAAAAAATAACAAATAACCCCGAGACGAAAACTTTCACTTTCTGATTTAAAAATGTGAACGAAACAAAAAATGTTAAAATTAATGAATTGAAGAGATTTGGAATATGCTAAAATAGTCGAAATAGGCTATATTGTTGTGACTTGATATATATATAATAGTAGACATTTTTCTCGAAGGAGGTGCTAATATATCTTTGTAATCTATATATCCTTCATTCGCTGCATTAATGATGTCACTTTTTCTAGTAGTTAGTAACCGAAGATAGAGAGAATGGAACAAGACTTGAAGTAAGAAAGACTAGGTAAATACTGATAGAATACCGTGGGGGGATGATTAGTATAAGATTTATCCAAGAAAAACATACGAATCAAACTAAATTTAGTACAAAAGTCATTTTATTCTGGTTTAAATGGGCTGTACTCTTTCTCAATCTTCTGCATATTTTGCCTAATCTTCTTTTTCTTCCATTGTCCGAGGAAACAAATCTTGATATTTTATTTATTTAGTGGCGGAGGAATAGCATCAAAAATCTGAAATTTCCATGGGATTTTTTATCTCATCGCCGCCAAACGGTGAATTGCTAGATCTATTTGCTGGGTATTTTTACAACTGAATTAAGACTCTTTGGTACTGAATCAATAGAAGGGAAAACCATAAATAGGGCAAAGGTTCTAGAGATCCACATATAAAGTGACACAGTTATCCTGTCTTTACTCATTGATTTATATTGCATCACCATCGTTTTAGTTAGGTACCAGTGTGGAGACTAACTAAGTAGCAATGATACAAACATCAACGATAATACCACTTACAAGAAGAATACCTCTAATAGGATATAGAAGATTACAATCTACAACGACGCATTCGACCAATAACAGTTCATCCAAGAATCTTGCAAAGATCTTTGTTTATCCAATAACCAAACAAAAATCATTTTTCCAATTCAAATATAATGACACATTATTGAATAACAACTCAAATTTAGTTAAATATGAAAATAAGATAGTTGCATTAGCATCAAAAGGTTGGAATAAACTTAAAAATTCTGATAAAGCTTATAACAAAAAAATTGTTCATTACGTTACAAAATTTTTAGAGAGAACTCCATGGTCTGAAGATTCTCTTAGATCAATTCCTTCAACTTCTGCATTATTAAGACAAATAAGATTACATGAAAAGCAACCAAAGGATGATATAGATGGTAATAATGAAGCTGGTACTACTAAAGAAGTTACCAAACTAATTTTAAAGGATTCCCTAGAGTTATCACCAATAGGTAATCATGAACATGACATTGTTGAAATTCCAATATACTATCCATCTTCAATAGTTTCAAAAGAAGTGTTACAAAATGAACTATATAACATGGCAAATAATGGAGTTAAATATCATAAAAAAATCATGATATATAATGCAATTGCCATACCTTTTACAATTCCATTCGCTATAGTACCTGTTGTACCAAATATTCCAGGTTTTTATCTAGCTTATAGATTTTATTGTAATTTTAAAGCATTTTTAGGTGCACAACATTTACAAGAATTAATTGAACAAAATCATTTGACTTTTAAAGAATCAAAAAAACTAGATGAGATTTATAACAAAAATTTCATTTCAAAAGGTGATGGAAAGAAGAATCAAGTTATTATAAATGAACATATAATTAATCAAATTGTTGATACTTTTGAAGTTGATGAAGTTAAAAACTCTTTACTAAAGACCTTAAAGCAAGAACAATCAAAGTTGCACAAGAATATTAAATCTCCCAACTAGTATTCAGACATGTATATAACTATATATATCTTATTTATAGAAAATTGTTAAAACCCTTTTAAAGCAATTGAATTATGTTTGTGTAGCCCTATGAAATGTCATAATCCATCTCATGTACGCTTTAATGTGCTTAACCACATATTGGTGGAAAAAAGAGTTAAAACCGAGCCCTAACAAGGCTCACGTGCACTCTTTAAAACCCTTGCACCACAGACAGAATTTGCACACTGGAAATATTGGTAGATACACTTGAAGAGGTCGGAAATCGGTATAATAGGGCAATTTTAAGCCCTATAATAAAAAAAAAAGAGTACAGCTAATTCCGATCGAACCCACTCAAAATTTAGACGCACACTGCGGAGAGTTTCGACAAAGTTCCATCGTCGTCGACTGACCGATTTTATGTCTCGTCTGTGAGTAAAATCCATCTATAACAAATTTAAAAACTTTTGAATTTAACTTTCTTCTCTTTTCATATACTTCTATTTTCTTCTTCTTTTTTTTTTTGAATTCACTACAGAACTACTTAAACAATCATTGCAGTAAGTCTTCATTCATTAGAACAACTATTTAGTCAATTGATTCATTTACTAACTAGTCTTTTCATTAGAAATGCGTAATAAGTGGAGAAAGAAGAGAGTCAGAAGACTTAAGAGAAAGAGACGGAAGGTTAGAGCCAGATCCAAATAAGCGGACTGAATAACACTTTAAGTCTATGAGAAATCATGCTTTATAATTGGATAAAAGGATGGTGTTGCTAAATGATAATAAATTAAAGATGATGAGATGCTGAATTTGGTTTTTTTAACAATTGTGTGTAAATTTTGATGGAGGGTTGATTGCTGGTAATACTCAATTGATTATTTTGGAAAAATGGATCGTGGTATAAGAAATCTTAATATGGTGTCAAGTTGTTGGTTTTTATTATTATAATATCTTACTTTTTAATGGTTGTGATGTTGGTTTTTAATGGATGAAGTTATTTTGTTTTTTATGCTGACTCTTTAAATAAGTGCTTTATATTGCCTTTTTGCAAGAATGGATTTCATTGGACTGTGGATTCTTTCCTATTAAATGGATTAAACGATTTGATGGGAATGGGATCTTCACAACGATGGATTTTATTCTTGTGATTGGGTCAATTAAGTCCGCAATTTACCTACTAAAAAAAAATTTGAGAAATATATGGTTTACTATATGTTTTTAATACGAGTTTGTAGAATTAAATGTATTTGATCTTGTAACAGTTTTAAATAAATACAAATGAAGAGTTACAATGATATATGGGATATAGATTCATGGACGAGAACAAGATCTAAGAAAGCACCGAAAGAGAATCTTTTGAAGAAGGAGAGAGCTTGTGCTTTGACCAAAGCTACGATCTGGAACTATCAGTATTACTCTTTTAACATTTCTCTCCCTATATCAAATTGGCTACTCTTTTCAATTGATATAATCAATTCCGTCATCACCTTCATCTTCATCCTCATCCTCATCACCTTTTTGTTTGCTTCCAACGAATTAAGCAGGCTATTAATCCTTTCTTCATTATTAATACCTAATTGGGAAGTCTACAGCTTTTACCCTCTCGTCTTCACCAAAATCCATCCGCGAATACATTCTATAATAATTTGTAATTTCCTCGAAAACCCTTTTCCTCGAGCAAAGGAGCTTAGAAGAAGCAGCACCAGCGTATTTTTGCCATTTGATTAACAAGTGTTGCAGTAAAGCGAAA
Source organism: Taiozyma peoriensis (assembly GCA_030574875.1). Taxonomy (NCBI): domain Eukaryota; kingdom Fungi; phylum Ascomycota; class Saccharomycetes; order Phaffomycetales; family Wickerhamomycetaceae; genus Taiozyma; species Taiozyma peoriensis. The sequence continues at coordinate 41,533 of JAJMFM010000012.1, forward strand.
TTTGAATTTTGAAGTGTGTGTGTTCTCGTTTTTCACAGAGATAAATAAAAATTGAACAAGGAAATACCAAAAAATAGCTCTAATCTATTAAAACTTCACTAAGCGAATCTGACAACAATTTAAATTCCACAACCAACTAATTTTAACAGGGCTTTATTCATCCACCAATTGCCAATATCTGACATAATCTAGATTCCTTTCAATCTATTGTTGTTACTATTAGCTTTTGATATATTTATAGCCAAAACCCTACCCCCTTTCTTATCTCCTACAATTTTTTGCTGAACATTCTTATACATTTATCCTAATTGGATTAAAGAGAGTCTCCTATCAGTCCTATTTTCAACCTTCCATATTAGATACTTATACATACTCTCAACCACAAATCATATATACATAATTAAACAATGGCTGGTGCAATTGAAAACGCTCGTAAAGAGATTAAACGTATCTCCCTTGATGATTTTTCAGAATCTGAATATGGTCAAATTTATTCTGTCTCTGGTCCTGTTGTCATTGCTGAAAACATGATTGGTTGTGCAATGTATGAATTAGTCAAAGTTGGTCATGACAACTTGGTTGGTGAAGTTATTAGAATCGATGCTGATAAAGCTACTATCCAAGTTTATGAAGAAACCGCTGGTGTTACAATTGGTGACCCAGTTTTAAGAACTGGTAAACCTTTATCCGTTGAACTAGGTCCAGGTTTAATGGAGACTATTTATGATGGTATTCAAAGACCGTTGAAAACAATTAAAGACATTTCACAATCAATTTATATTCCAAGAGGTATTGATGCTCCAGCTTTATCAAGAACAATTAAATATGATTTTAAACCAGCCGATTTGAAAGTTGGTGATCATATTAGTGGTGGTGATATCTTTGGTTCCATTTTTGAAAATTCATTGTTAGACGATCATAAAATTTTATTACCTCCAAGAGCTAGAGGTACCATTACATCAATTGCTGAAGCTGGTTCTTACACCATTGATGAAACTATTTTAGAAGTTGAATTTGATGGTGTTAAAAATAAATACTCAATGTATCATACTTGGCCTGTTCGTGTTCCAAGACCTGTTGCTGAAAAATTATCCGCTGATTATCCATTGTTAACTGGTCAAAGAGTTTTGGATTCTTTATTCCCTTGTGTTCAAGGTGGTACCACTTGTATTCCAGGTGCTTTCGGTTGTGGTAAAACCGTTATCTCTCAATCTTTATCCAAATTTTCAAACTCTGATGCCATTATCTACGTTGGTTGCTTTAGAATTGGTACTCAAATAATGATGAGCGATGGTAAGGACAAAGCGGTCGAGAAGATCGAGGTTGGTGAAACAGTTATGGGTAAAGATGGCAAACCAAGATCTGTCATTGGTTTACCAAGGGGCCATGCCACCATGTATGATGTTCACCAATTAACCGCTAATAGACGTGACTCAGAAGTTCATGGGTTGATGGACTTCACTGTCTCTGCTGACCATAAGCTTGTCTTGAGAACCAAACAGAACATTCAAATCACTACTCAGAATTACGGTGGCAAATCATATGCTGCTGTTGTTTATTTTGCCTTAGAGAAATTATCTTCAGGAATTGAAGCTGTCAAATCTAAGACTAAAGTGTTCGGTCACCACGTTCATGGTGGTCCAGAAGGAGCTGAAAAGAAGGCTAAAGATTTTTACGCCACTATGGACAAGGCACCATATATCGATTGGATCATCCAAGCTGAAGACTATGACAGTGTTGTTGGACAAAATGTCAAAACCAATACCACTCAAATGATCAATCCAATTCTCCTAGAAACCGGTGAAATTGGTAAGTTCTTAGAGTCTGAAGGTCAAGACAAGTCTACTGCTCCTCAATTAGCTTACTTGTTAGGTGCTTGGGTTGGTGATGGTTACATGGATCGTGCTGCTTTCTCCCTTGATCCTAGAGATACTGCTTTGGCTGAAAGAGTCAACGAGTTTGCTAAAGACCTAGGATTGGAAACCTCCTCTAAAGAATACCACCATCGCTATTTTGATTCCAGTGTTACAACCTCTCGTGGTGCTGGTGGTGATTATAATGGTCAGGTTGATTTTGACGAAGATTCCTTCTTCACAAAACGTGTCAATGCCTTAAAAGATGAAGAGAACAACTATGTTTTCGATAGTGACTGGAACATGGATAGTACTGATCCAACTTATGAACCATCAAATCTAGAGCCATCTGCCTACTCATGCGATAAGAGAGGTGACTTGACAATGGATATTCACGGAACCGGTATTAACACTTCTAACGTCTTCTGGACTGCTGTTGAAAAATTTGGAGTCACAAACAAGACAGGTTCTGGGCTTGAAAAAGCTGTGCCATCCCATTTGGCATTTGAGGATCTTGTTGTTCGTGAACAGTTTTTGGCTGGTTTGATTGATACTGATGGATATGTTCAAACGAATCTTGACGGTTCTAAAAATGCTACTTTGTCAACTATCTACAAATCTGTCAGTGAAGGTGTTGTGAAGGTCGCTCGTTCGCTAGGTATCGAAGCTTCTGTTAGTCTTGATGATGAAAAGGTTGACCGCAACGGTGTCAGACATAAGCTTGTCTACCGCGTCTTCTTGAACGGCTCACCTCTTGCTGGTGTTTTGAGCAAAAGTGCTTTGGAAAGAAAACGCTCTGATTCTATCAAATTTGCTAGAGAACCAGTCTCTTTCCACTTTGACTTGGTCAAATCTGGAAAAGAAGACTACTATGGTATCACTCTTGATGAATCCAGTGACCACATGTTCCTACTTTCCAATCTGGCCTTAGTCCATAACTGTGGTGAAAGAGGTAATGAAATGGCTGAAGTTTTAATGGAATTCCCAGAATTATACACTGAAATCTCAGGTAGAAAGGAACCAATCATGAAACGTACTACTTTAGTTGCCAATACATCTAATATGCCTGTCGCTGCTAGAGAAGCTTCTATTTATACCGGTATCACACTAGCTGAATATTTCAGAGATCAAGGTAAAAATGTTTCTATGATTGCTGATTCTTCATCAAGATGGGCTGAAGCTCTTAGAGAAATTTCTGGTCGTTTGGGTGAAATGCCTGCTGATCAAGGTTTCCCAGCTTATTTGGGTGCCAAACTAGCTTCTTTCTATGAAAGAGCTGGTAAAGCAACAGCTTTAGGTTCTCCAGATCGTATTGGTTCTGTTTCAATTGTTGCTGCTGTCTCACCAGCTGGTGGTGATTTTTCAGATCCTGTGACTACTTCCACTTTAGGTATTACGCAGGTTTTCTGGGGTTTAGATAAAAAACTAGCTCAAAGAAAACATTTCCCATCTATTAACACATCAGTTTCATACTCTAAATATACTACTGTTTTGAACAAATATTATGATTCTAATTATCCAGAATTTCCAACTTTAAGAGATAGAATAAGAGAAATTTTATCAAATGCTGAAGAATTAGAACAAGTTGTTCAATTAGTTGGTAAATCTGCTTTATCAGATTCTGATAAGATTACTTTAGATGTTGCAAGTTTAATTAAAGAAGATTTCTTACAACAAAATGGTTATTCTACTTATGATCAATTTTGTCCAATTTGGAAAACTTTTGATATGATGAGAGCCTTTGTTGGTTATTTCGATGAAGCTCAAAAGGCTGTTGCCAACGGTGCCAACTGGGGTAAACTATCAGAGCAAACCTCAGATGTTAAGCACTCTGTTTCATCATCTAAATTCTTTGAACCTTCAAAGGGTGAAAAAGCTGGAAGAGAGGAATATGATAGATTATTAACCAGTATCTCTGAAAGATTTGCCGAGGCAAGCGAATAATATTCTTGAATTGCTGAAATATCTTCAGTCTTTCAAGACCTCATGCTACTCATCTCTATCATGCATAGACACAATAAAAAAAAAAGATAAACAGGAGAAAAAAAAATACATAGAATTGTCATCCCATAATATGTTTTTACGAAAGTTTAAGAGCAGTAGTACGGTGTTTATCTGTAATTTCTAATAAGCTAAATGTCACTCACTGCATGTGAGTACTACCCAAATTTCATTGAGAAATTCTGTAAAATCTCCCCAGCATCCTGGACTACGATCGTGTTGGTTTTCATCGGTAATTAAGTGTAAATGCCTTTCAAGCTCCTCTCTTCTTGGTGGTTCATCTTTTACCATCTCTGAAATATCTTGATCAGTAACGGGTAAAGCTCGAGGAGTAATTTCTTCTCTGGCTCCTTGAAAATTTCCATCAAGCGCACTGATTGTGCCGTTATCTGAAGCTTCAGCTAATTTGACATTCGAAACCTTGCCATGATCAAGAGTTTCAGGACTGCCACCATCGCCATTGATTTTTGCCAACATAGATGAAGTTATCGAAGCACTGGACTGCTTTTGTTGAACTTCGAGTGGTACATTATCATCACTGCTATCATTATCGTGTATCACCTGTGGATTGTTAGCATTGAAAAATGCACTATCTTGAATTGAACCAGTATGTGGATGTCTTTTTTCTATAGTCAAAGTTGATAGAGCTGCAGAATGGAGTTCCTCCGTGAATGCAGATACTGTACGTTGAGTTGGACGTGATTCATTCATACTCACAAAACGTGATCTAGAAATACTATCCACGGTACTATCAGTTGTGTTATTTTCTGTCGGAGTGTTCAAAGCATCAGTGGTTGTAGAGTTGGTTGTAGTAGAGGAGGGCTTGACCAGATTAGGAAAATCATTCTTTTGAAATGTATGCCTACCATTCAAGACATCATCAACACGAGATGAGGTTTGTGGCGCACCCCATCTAACTATTTGCTCCTCCATATGTTCTAATAGTCTATCATTTGGTGGGATGAGGCGTGTAGATTGCCTAGTGAGTATTGATTGTCTCAAGTTGGACCTACCAAACCGAGAATAGTTTTGCAGAGGTGGTATGAAAGGTGGTCTATGTGCTAGTTCGTCAAAGTTCATTCTATCTGACTCGTCACCATCTTCATCTTGTTGTTCATCTTTTGAGTCCGGAACGGCGTTAATACTAATTCCATCGTGGCTTGGAGTTGATTCTTCTATATTGTCTTCTTTAACATGTTCATGTACAGTTTGTAAGCTTGGTACGATTCTAAGAGACAACCGATGACTTGAAGACCTACTATTGCGAAGTTTAGGCAACGAATTTATAAGTGAGTTTGATGATGAACTTGATGATGAGTTTGAAGATGAAGTTGATGGTGGAGATGGGGGAGATGGTGCATGCTCTCTAAAGCTTTCGAGCTGCCCATCTTCAATTTCTTCAACATGTGAAATCTCTTCAACAGTATCCAAGGAAGAGATAGAAGCAGCATGGTGATGATGGTCAGTAGCTATGGAGCTAGTTGACGTTCTTGCAGTAACATATGTTGTTTGAGCAGATGCAGTATGATACGTACTTGATCCATTGGATTGTATTCCCACAGAATTATCCAACGCTTCTGAAGCATGTAAAGTGGGTGATGATGTACTTATATCCTTGATAAACTTTTGATTGGCATGGGATGAAGTTTGAGACTTCAAAGTTCCAGTAGTTGATAATGATGATTGATGACTGAGATGTTTTATTGATGAACGGGACTCAATTGGTGGTGATTTGGGTACAGATGGAGATTCTTCATGCTGTGGGATATTCGACATTGGTTGAATACATGTACGGTCACAGCGTTCAAAGCGCGATGAGCTGACCTTTCTAAATCTTTGTCCAGCATTATTTGACTAAATAAACACTGCTAACATTGTGTTTTAATCCATATCTACTCCATAATTCAAATCTCTTCTGTGGTGAGTTGAAATGGGACCAAAGTATGGAGAGAAATTGACACAAAAACAAGGTTTGGCCGAAACCACAATTTTTCATCAAGGGTAATAGAAGTTGGCTCTATTCAGAGCTCCGCTATAATTGCGCAGAGAGAGGGAGATGGAGAATACATGACCTGTTACGGATTTTTATTTACTTGCAATATTCATCCATAAATTAACCCTACAGAAGCCCTCAAAGAATGATTTCGTAGGTTGAAAATGATACAACTTCATTTCTCAATGAGGCTTGTGATTTTTTGCTCAACTTGCGTCAAGAACATATTTCCTTATGATTTCCATTGAATCGGCTTTTCAGAGACTTGGCACTAGGTATAATTTATAACCCAATCTTCTTCAGTTAGACTAAGTACAACCCTCAATGTATCAATTGCAAACAGAAATCTTCCCAAATTCACTTAATGGTTGACTCATTTTTTGACTCATTTTTGACTCTGAACTTTCAATTGAATCATCGAAAACTTGCCAAAAGATTTCCAAATCCGTCGCACTTTTAAAAAGTCAAGCCCACCTGACATTTCCTCAAATTGTGCAGATTTCCGATATTGTAATAAAAAAATCAAAAGAATAAAAGAAATCCTTGCAATAATTTCTGAAAAACACTACAACAAGAGTCAATATTTTTACAAGTAACGCTCCTTTAAAGATTCTTTTATTGCGGGATCATTTGTTGAAAAAGCTTGACAATTCAACACCAAAGTTTGTATAATGGTGGAGAACACCGTTAAAGCTCAGGAAAAGATTTTGGATGAAGCTGTGATTAGGCCCGCGATTGTAAAGGGCAGTTCAGAAGAAGACACACCACCAGCTTCACCAGTTTCTGAAAGCTCAACGCTTGCTGGAGGTGATGATGAAGCTCTCAATTTCTTAAATGAGACAAATCTAACCTTACAAAAGGAACATAGTATCAAATATCCTGAAGCGTTGGGACGAAAGATTGATATTCGAATAATGTCAGTCATGTGCGGTGCTTATTTCCTTCAATTTTTGGATAAAAATTTGTTAAACTATGCAGGTGTAATGGGTATAAAAAAGAATTTGAAAAACAATGAGTTTGCTAATTTGGGTACAATGTTTTATGCTTCATATATTTTTGCCGAACCTATATCATCATATCTATTACAAGTTTGGCCTTGTGGGAAATTTTTATCCTTTTGTATAATATCATGGGGTATTGTTGTTGCTTGTCATGCTGCATGTGATACGTATGCTAGTTTAATGATTGTTAGAACCCTCTTGGGTATATTCGAATCATCTGTGGCACCAGGTTTGATTGTAATATCTTCAATGTATTGGAATAAGAGTGAAAATTTACAAAGAACAGGTATTTGGGTTTCATTTGCTGGACTTTCTGTTATTATAGGTGGAGTATTATCATTTGCATTTCAACATGTGAAAAATGATAATTTCCAATCATGGCAAATTTTCTTTTTGGTTATGGGTATCATAACTATTATGTTTGGTATCATGACATATTTCATCTTACCAAATAATCCAACAACTGCTTCCTTTTTAACAGAAGAGGAAAAAATTATTGTATTAGAACATATTAGAGCCAATCAAACTGGGACTGAGAATAAGCATTTTAAAAAAAATCAACTAACAGAACTTTTCTTCAAAGATAGACACACTTGGGTTGTTTTCCTACTAACAGTAGTTTCAATGATATCTACAGGTGCTTTAGGAACATGGTCAGTTAGTATAATTCGTTCGTTTGGATTTACAAATCAAATATCAGCTTTAGTTCAAACTCCTGTTGGTGCTTCGATGATGATTACGGTTTTAGGATCGTCGTATATCTGCTCCAAAATAGGTAAGAGAACCTATGTATTTATTGGTGTATCATTAATGGGTGTAGTTGGTTACACCATCCTATACACGACCCACAATAAAGTTGCCAACTTGATTGCCATCTATTTGAATATGGGATCAACGAGTGTCATAGCGTTGTTATACTCATGGAATAGTGCAAACACTGCCGGACACACAAAGAAGCTCGCACGTAGTGGGTTGACCATGATTGCATTTTCAATAGGTTCATTAATTGGACCTCAACTGTTTAGAGCTCATGAAGCTCCAGAGTATAGATCAGCTAAGGTTACACTACTAGTATTGTCAATTATATGTGTCCCATTGGCAGGACTAGTTGGTCTAATTTCAAAATGGGAGAATGAAAAAAGAGATAAAAGAGGACCGGTTTCTCTTCCACCTAACTATGAGTTTAGAGATCTTACAGATATCGAAAATCCAAACTTTAGGTATTCATATTAAAACTTGAACGCAGACCTACCACATGTATATAGAGTTATATATCGCTAATTTCATCATACATAATAGACATTTACCATAGTCCATACAATAACCATATTGAAGCTTTCTTCATCGTGCTTATTCTTTATGCATTTTTGTGATAAAGACCGTACTGTGCGCAAACCATCTTCGGTCCTCGGCCGCCGTTTATCTTGTTGATCGAATAGAAATATTTCATTTTGTAAGCAGGACTGAAACTTGATTGTACCATAGGGCAAGCTCGAAGTATTAGAAACGTACTAAGAGTATGGGTGCCCCACTTACTCCTGCCATTGTTGGCGCTTTAAAATGTCAGAAGAATTCATATTTAAAAAAATTTACGACATTTGTTGTTGCTTGTGATGAAGATAAGCCTGTTGTCGCTGCTAAAGCTACTGGTAAAAAGGCTAAAAGTCCAGTAGAAATTCCAAAAAAGAAGTTTGCAGTTGAGTTAGAAGATACTATCTTATTTCCAGAAGGTGGTGGTCAACCTTCGGATAAAGGTTTCATTATAGACTCTAAAGGTGAAAGACATCATGTTGATTTCATTAGAAGAGATCAACTTAGAGCCGTTCATTTGATTGATAAGCCATTACCTATAGGCGAACAAGTCGAGTTGGAATTGGACTGGAAAAGAAGATTAGATCACATGCAGCAGCATACTGGGCAACACTTACTCTCAGCTGTTTTGGATAAAAGAGATTTGAATACTCTTGGTTGGAGTATGGGTGAACTTATCAACACTCTTGAACTTCCTCGTGCATTAACTGAAGAAGAAATCGAACAAGTTAGTCAAGAGGTTAACGATAAGATATCCGAAGCAATTGATATCAGCGTTGAAACTCCAGAAAAGGAATTGGTCAACCAAGGTAAGATTCCAGATGATTATGACGTGGAAAAAGGTGTGTTACGAGTTATCAAGATAGGTGAACTAGATCAAAATCCATGCTGTGGTACTCATTTGAAGTCAACAGCTCATATTTTATCGATCGCATTATTACACCAAACTTCTGTCAGGGGTACAAACTCAAGATTACATTTCCTTGCTGGTGATCGTGTTCGTCAATATGCTGTTTCATCACACAAGATTTTAAAACAATCAGGATCTGAACTTTCTTGTCAAACTGATGAGATTGCAGAAAAAATCAGTCTCTTGAACTTAAACTATAGAAAGTCAGTTAAGAAGGAAAACACTTGGAAGGATGAAGTTGCCAAATACCAGACTGATGAACTAATCTCCAAAATTGAGAAATCAAATGTCATCGTTTCCCATAGACCTGATGCTGGTCTAGACTATATCACTGCTCTTTGGAAGAACGTTTCGAAATATATTGAAGGAGAAAAAGTTTTGGTGTTATTGTCAGGTCAAGGTAAAGAAGGAGGCTCCATTATTATCCAATCTGCAAATGTTGAAAAGTCTTTAGAAATTGGTAAACATTTACAATCTTTGATCTCCAACTTGAAAGGTGGGGGAAAAGGAAAATGGCAAGGTAAAATTAGTGCTTATGAGAAGGGAGAACTAGAAGCATCTTTGGAGTATTTGAATTCTTTATAGGATTAAATGTTTATAGATATTTATACATATCGATAGTATAGTTATAGATATTGATAGTTTATTTAGGTTTAGGTTCATCTTTCGAGCACTGACTTTACTAAGCTTGAACTAGTTGATGTAAATTGCAGTTCAAGATGTAAGGCCTATGAAAAATTCAATTTGTATTAGTTAGTACTTTTTAAAAAAGCACTCTGAACCCATGAACGACTGCTTTGGGTATGAGAGACGCTCATATCGATGGAAAAACTCAAAATCAAGCAGAGTCTATTCCCTCTTGGAAGTTAGCGTGTAAGAACTTTGGTACTAAACCACTGATTCTCCATCTCCACCTTAATTTTTTCTTCGCCTCATTCAACCACATTGCTGATTTCTTGGCTTCGATGTTGCTTAAATCCAGCTCAGAGGGTTTGTTATTTAACTGACTTTGTAATTTGCTCATCAACTTAACGGAGAAGGTACCCCCAATTGCCGATGTCTTTTGTCTTTTCATAGCTGGTTGACTCAATGCTTCTTCGATATCCTCCACATCCTCTGGTATTGGGTTTAGATGAGAAGTAGCCTGATCAAAGTCCTCTAAAAGCTTAGAGAGTGCTTCGTATTTTTCAGTACAATTTGAGCACACAAACTCGTTGTAGTTATCATCGTAACCCAAGTGACTACTCAAGTCATATAATGGTGTTTCACAAACCACGCAGTACTTCAAAGATGATTTGGAGTTGTTCAGTGAAAATTCAGCAGATATCGTTTGATCATTAGAGTCTGAAAGTTTTAGAGTTGGCGTCGACGTAGAAAAGATCGTCCTGATTGATGGTGCTGCGCTCAAGGAGTCTTGTACTGTATGAGCACTATAATAATTTGAAGTTGAGAGGCTCTCCTGTTCTATATCCATGAGGTCATCCTCATTAGGACGGGTTGTTAAAACTAGAGTGCTTGTTTGGGATGTCGGTAGAGAAGATAATCGTTGTTGATATTGTTGTTGCCTTATTGTTGTGGTTGCCGATAAGATGGATCTTGTCTTTGACAAGTAACTATTTGGATCATTAGATGAGCAATCATCATTGAAATCAAAATCAAACTCTTTTAACGATATCTTCAAGTCGTTGACGGACAACTTTTTTCTTGACATTTGCTTTTGTTTGATATAATCTTCAACCAATACAATAGGATCCATTTCAAAATATCCAGAATTTGGTCTTGAACTAGTACTTTCAGATGCGTTAATGTCAGGATTTCTTAATACCTCTGTGATTTTCTGGTTTGTACTATTAACAGCAGCGGCAGGTGGTGGAGCTAAGGGAAAGGAAGTCAGATGTGAATTATCTAGCATATCCAGTCTAGATCTCTTAGATCTTAGTCTATGGTTTGGAATCGTTCTGGTCTTCTGGTAAATCGGGCTATGGTGATGAGCTGGACTGGTGTGATGATATATAGGGCTACTCTGATGAATTGGACTACTCTCTGAAAATGAACAGTTCCCATTACCAGTACAGGTATTGAGAGCCCCTGGACTATGATTTGTTTGTTGGTATGACCTTCCCTTGTGCGTTCTTTGAGATTGAGAATTAAATGGGCTGAACTTCAAAGACATCAATGGTTTCATTTCTTCAGTCATCTTAACTTTGAGCTCCTGATTGGGGCTGAAACTGTTGAAAGTGTTGGTGATATCATTCATATTAAATGGTTACACCAAGCATATATACTTGATGAGTACAATTGAAGCTGCGGTAGGCGTAGTGAGAATAGGAGCGAACAGCAGAATGAGTTGATGACTTTGCAATATATAATAAGCGGGATAACGACTATCTATGAGAATGTAATTATGGCTCTTACACTATTTTTTGGAATGTGACAAGTTTGGGTATTGCAGTGCTCCTTTACAGTGACTGCTCTTGACTGAAAATCTGAAAATATGAGACACACTAGAGGAATGTGAAGAGGTGAAAGAAAAAGGATAAGGGAGGTATTAGACTAAGTGGGTTCTGATAATTAAAAATTAAATGCTGGTCATGATAGATTTATCATGGTATATTGCTTTGAATTTACCAAGTATCCAAAATTTCAGACAGAAAGTAAGCAAACTCCTCTCTAAACTACATATGTCCCCCCAAATGAGCACAAGGATACCCGCAAAAGTAATGATGACTATCTAAAAATTCTAGTGCCAAAAGGAAAAAAATTCAGTCTCATTCGAAATGTAAACAAATTTACAAATTTCCCTTTTTGGCCGAAATTAAACTAACAAAATATGCTAGACAAGGCAAGGTTTAAATATCCGATAAAATTCCCCATCAAGCAATTAGGACGGGCTCGGCCCTTGATTTGACACAAATTCTGAAAACTTCCTGTTATTTCTAAAATAGAAAACTATCGAATACTGACTTAGTACGATGGAAATTGGTATCATACATGTTCGTTAAAATTATATACACACATATTCTCTCTGCTTAACGCCACTTAAAAGTTCATGCCCATCAGAGGAATGAAATAGAGTCTAAGGACTCTTGTGTTAGGTCGACATTTAGCTCATCTTTCGCTATATGGCTTTTCAATACATCAATTTGGAAATCCAATGAAAGGTCCTTCAACTTCAACTCTTTCAGCTTCTTCTGATTTTCCTGTGATTTTTTGTATAGAGATTCACGTTCTTCTCTTAATTTCTTCACTTCCGTTTCAACATCAGCACCTAATACTGATTTTTGAGATTCTTTAACCTTATCCAGAGAGAATAAGTTGATATATGGTGAATTATATTTCGGTGTAACAACATGTGTTGCTGCTGAAGTGGTAGAGTCCTTTGATCGACTAGTAGACTGAGTTGACCCCCTTGGTGAGCTGTAGCTACTATAGCGATTAGCAGGACTCGAAAATTGACTGGTGGTGGACCTAGAATGGTCATAATAAGAATTTGCCCTTGAGTTATTGTAATGAGATGAGTCATTTGAGCCTTCTCTTGAGTACGGACTGCTGTAATGGCCGCCTCTTCCACCTCTATAACCACCTCTATAACTGCTGTTGAAGCCGCCTCTTCCTCTACTGTTATAACTTCCTCTATATTCGTCACCGCCTTGCGAGGAGTAATCACGATTACTTTGGGGAGCTGATCTGTCTGGAGTGTTAACATTCGTCTGTACGGAGGACTCGGATGGTAGGTTTCTTCTTGGAGTTGTTGATGATGTTGAGGACGCAGCTGCAGCAGTTTCAGCTACACGTCTTTCTGGGACATCGTTTGAAGCTGAGTGTACTGCTGGTGAACCATTGTATGATCCAACGCCACGGTGGCTTGACGAAGATGCGCCATCGTAACTATCTCTTGAGTTGTATCCTCTATCATACCCACCACGACCACCTCTATAGCCACCTCGACTACCATGTTCTCGATTATCGTATGAGTGGTTGTAATATCTATCACTATTGAATATGTTGTTAGTCAAAAAAAAAGCCAAAAAAAGATGCACCATTTTGAGATATCACTACTTACCCAGATGAGTAGTTCCGACTCATAATTTCGCTGTAAGATACGTATGTATCAACCAATATAAACGTCTCAGATGACCTTGATTATGGAGTTAAGTAGGATGTTTACTTATAACACCGTAAAATTGATATTTGGTTTCCATGGTAAATTTAGTTTCAAATTTGTTTTTCAATGGCCTTTTTTTTTGCCCAACTCATTAACTGCATCGCCGAATGAAGATTTTTATATGGTTTTTCAGTATTACCCGAAATACAAAATTAACATGAGCAGCTTACAATTATGATTTTATCATTAGTTTTGTCATTTATCATTCAAGCGGTATTATACAATCTATTCATTATCTGGTGATAAGGAACATCACCATCGTCCACATCATTTACCCAATGTAAAATATCATTGAACATTCTGACAGAGTTGTTCATATCAATCCTCCATTCTTCTTCTCTCATTCTATATTCTAAAACTTCACAACCCTCGATCAAAACCATTTGACCTATTCTCTCTTTGGATCTTTTAAAGTTTATTAATGCAGTAAAGTTTGTGATGGTTAGAATGTGTCTAATTTCTAGAACAGTCAACTTACTCAAGAGACCATTTTCTATGATTCTTGGAAGTGAGTTATTGGTTAAAAGCATACAGTTGTTCAGCGAAAGTCTTTGGATTGTAGCACTGCAACGAATGGATAACTCCCATAGACCTCTGTCGGTTACCGAGCACCCTGCTAATCCCAGTGTATTCAATTTCAAGCAATTATGAGCAAGGGCAAACAGACTGCTATCGGTGATTGATTTGGATCTTGTATGACGCCCCAAGTTTAACGATGTCAACTCTTTGCAATGGTTTGCAATATTTATGATACCTAGGTCTGAAACTAAGGGGCAAGCACGTAAGTCTAGTATCTCCAGCTTTGGACAACTCTTTGAAACCAATTTCAAAAAATGGTCATTAACAACTTTGGAACCAGGTAATATCAATTTCTTTAGCATAAAACCACTTAGCATCGAAGGAGTTGGTAGTAGTTTTGGACATATGTACATCTCTATCCATTCTAAACTCCCACTTATAGACGGCGAGACTACTTCTAAATCGTCTTGTTTGGCTTTGGATATCTTGTGCATGATAAATAGTTTGGTATTAGAGTTTGATCTTCTCAATGTGTTGATTTTTTTAGTTTCCACAAAATTCAACCATTTCGAGTCTTCTGAAAAGAAATGCTTTGTGGTTGCAATTTCTAAAGTTACTTGATACCAAAGTTTGTTAACTTGAAGACAATTGAACAAGTTGTTGTTATCCTTTGGTGAAAATGTTTGAGGATTCCCATTATTATTTATACTGGAGCTCAACGCTTCACTCCATACTTTTTCAGCCTTTTTTTCATCTTTATAAATCAACAATGCGTGCTGATACGACAATGGTCTTCTTCTAATTGGACTTTCTTCGCATGGTAAAAATGTATAATCATCAACAAATCCAATTATTTTATTCAAGATCTCTGGAATTGTGAAAATGGGATGAGATTTTGGAGTTGAAATCAACTCTTGAAAATTATGTAAAGTAAATTTCGATAATTTGTTCGAACCTTCAAAATCGAAAAATGGATTCAGGGATGATCTTTCAGATGAATAACTTTCTAATGATTCATTATCATCATCGCTGTATACTGGAGACTCTGGTGATTTTGGCGAATAGAATGTGAGTGGAGTACTATTGCGATGGTGATGGTGGCTATTTGGTGGTGAGAAAGTTGAAGGTGGGGATGCAGAAGCATCTGAAAGTGGTGAGTGTAGTTTGCTAGAGTGGAAAACGTTCCTGAAACTTGTGATTAGCTGGCTCTTAGAGCTATTTTTACGTGATGGAATTGTAGATTTTTTTGGAGTTGAAGGTGGTGAATTAAGTGTGAAGGAATTTCTTGGACTGTTATTTCTCTTTGAAGGTCTTAAGTTTGAAGATAAGTCTTCTCTAGATCTTTTAATGGAACCAGTTCTTTCCAAAGACATGATTTCAATGTGTGTATAATATTTATTGGAACAAGTATTTGAAAGCTGTATAATAAGTTTACCTTGAGAATTGAAAATTAAATGAGTGAATAAGGTAGTTAGTTCGAAAATGAGTGGACGTCAACGCAAGCTAATGGTGACACAATATACCTTTTAAGATGGTTTGAACAGACACAACTTGGACTGATTTAGTTTTTAAATTATGTTGATCAATAACACAAGGGGGTGGGGGGTATTGAATATTAGTATTATTTGAATGTAATTATGATAATGGTGAATAGATTAAATGAGTGAATATTACCAAAACGACAGACAATGCTTCAGGGCCCAACTTTTTCTCAACTGATTACTATGATACTAGACCTATGCCAATGAGGGATGGACGGGGCTATAGGGTTGAGAGTGGGATGAAGGGTATGGGATGGGGGAGGATGTTGGTAGTGGGTGTGGATGCCTTGAGACAATAGAAACAAAAGGAGAACTCTTCTTTATGTTTTACTCAGAGTTTACCTCAATGAAGAATATAAGGGGTTTGTAATATATTTATAAATATTAATCAAGAACATGAAACTTCAAACAAAGAGCAGATATTTTGAAAGGCAAGCTGCTGTATTTAGAATATGCGTTGGTTGTAATTACCAGCATTAATCCTCAAAAGACCGATCACAAAGTCTAGGTGTACTGAACATCAAGGGTTTTCTGTGCTAATACTAAGGTGGTGCTCAAATGGCAATTTCACTTTGAAACCCTTCACAACCAGCAGTGCCATATTTGTATCGACATAATTTTGCCAACTTGTAGTAGATATCTCTATCTCCGCTGCACTTGAGGCCCTGGACAGTGGTCAACTATTGTCGTTACCAGCTTAAAATTCACATTTTTTAAAATAAATGGCTGGCTGGTTGCCCATTTTTAAAAAATTTAGTGTTGATCCTACCAGGCTTTTTTTTTTTTTAATTTCCTGCCCATCCAATATTTAACGAGAACTAGTGCAAAAATATAAAGTAAGCTGGCCCTTGCAGACTTGCCCAGCCCTTAGTATGATATTATGAACATTCACTTTATCAACTTTATCAGTTCTGGAAACAATAGGTGAAATTTAAGCGACCAGCTCATGAGCAAGTGAACAATAATACGCTGGTACCGATCGAGATCTGGAGCATAAAAGCTACACCATGACTGGTGATACCCTGAGTTGTGTTCAGGTACGTTGTCTTATTAATGGTCAAGTGACATTCTCAGTGAAACCATTAGTCATGATTAAGAACTGCTTGACCTCTGTACAGGTCAAACCAGTTTATGTGGTTGTAGAAGTCTTTGAGAGATATTATATTGAGCTAGCATACAATTATTCTAGTTTTTTAAAAATTTATAGAGGTGGTCAAAGAGTAGATGTAATTCAAGCTCGAATGACATATATACTGCACAAACTTTGCAATAGTAATAATGCTAGTTATAGCTGACAAAAATAACCGAACTAATCTTCAATCGTAGTAGTTGTAAAAGACAATGATTTGCAATTGGGCAACCATATACAATAAGCCAGCTAATGGTTTTCTATTTGAGAAGTAAAAAGTATATACATTTCATTGCAGTTGTTATGTATGTAGATGATAGTTTTTCAGTTTAAATGTACAGTGTTTCAACATAGAAACATGCATCTTATCACCTTTTCGTTACTAGTTTTATTTTATATATTAATTTGTGAGAATGTTATCCTCATTTAAATGAGAAATAAGTCTAATGAATAGTAATGAGACAGTATAATATCGATTCAGCAACAAAGTCACCATGAGTTATACTGGCATCAAGATCTCAATTATATTATCCACGTACTGAACACTAACCTGCTTCTTCGTTTGGATTAAAGTACTAAAACATTAAATTTATATTATTTATATCAGATAGACGTACTTTTCAGAATGAAGTTGTCAAATATAGGTAAATTTCAGAACTTTATTCCCGAACCCCCGTATGAGATGAAATATATCGTTCGAAAATTAGCACATAGTTTGAGATTCATGAAAGGTACAAAAAGTAGAAATGCAGTCAAAGTTGAAAAATATCCGATTGAAGTTATACTTTAACACTTTATTTCATAACTTTCTCTTTTTTAAGGTAGTTAGTTCTCTTTGATTACTTCTAAGGATATAGCTGATTACTTAAGCCGTAGTGTTGCTAGTGTTACCTAAATTATTTGATGTTTTTTTTCTAAAATATCTTTTCTCGAATTTTCACATACATTTGATTTTCCTTTTAAAAAACCAAAAAAAAAAAACACAAATAGTTTAAACATTTAAAAGTAGCACAGCGGCTACATAACCAGTGAGATAAATGACAATAGGTAATCAATAGAGTGACAATTTCTTAGTAGCAGCTCACTTCAAAGATTTGGCCTTGTACCTTTAGACACTAATTACCAAAGCTGCTAATCATCTGGCGGTTTGCAATTAACCTGGGTCAATCTTCTTTGTTATTAAACTTATCACTAATATAATTGTTATACTCACATACTGGTTGCACAGCGAATAGCTAAATTATTTATAGGTATCAGTCACGATAGGACAGTCATTTTAGTATCCTGTCAAGATACTGGTCATAACACCGTTAACAGGAAACTTTAGTTTTCAAATTATTCCTTACTGAATAGAGAAGAGAGAGAGTACGATAAGGTTGATTAGAAGAGAGACATTTTTAGAAATAGAAAGGAGTTGAAATCAATAAAGTCCTACTTCATCACATAGATGTCTTTTGATAGGAACCAGAGGCCACCCTCATCTGGGCGGCAGGGCTCATCAGGCTTTACACCGTTCTCAAGAAATTCATTCAGAAACAGGGTAAGGCAAAACTCAACTGCAATAGACCCTCAAACATCACAGTCACAATCACAGCAAATCCAGTCACAACAGACGTCTCAATCACTTAGTGACTCAACCACACAAACAAGCTCTACAGCGAACTCAAACAGAAACTATGGAAACGCAGAAAATAGCCGATATTCCAGAGGTTATAACTCTTATAATGGTCATTCTGCCAACGCAAGAAGCGGTTCTTCATATTTCAGTAGAGACTACAATGGTAGTAGTAGTACGCAGCCAAGGGAAAGAGACAGAGATCACGAATCCCATTATTCACAACCATCAACGTCCTCATCTTACTACCAATCAAATAGAGGAGCTGCACAACATTACGATGGTTATTCATCTTATGGTAATCAAAGGTCTTCTAGTGGTTCCTATTACAGCTCAAGAGGCGGTTGGTATTATAGAGGTGATAACAGAGATTCTGCAAATCGATATATACCACCAACTGCAGGTGGATATCGTTCAAGAAATGGGAATAATAGCCTGAGTAATACCAACAGCAATGGACATAACCAAGAGTATAGTTCTGAGGACTTTTATGATGGTAAAAACTCCTCGCCTAATAACACACTACTTGGATCTTCGAGACAGAAGAACGACAATGACCAATATTATAGAAAGTCCAATGGGCAAATAAGCTCAGCTAAAAGATTCTCCTCATATGAAACTGATAATGATTCAAATAGCGAAGATTTGATAATTGGAAGAAAGTTCATATCCTCTAATTCTAACAAGCCTTCACTAATACCCAAGGACTTCAAAGATGAAGACATTGAAGAAGATGAAGAGAAGTTAGAACTAAGTTTACGAAATCAGAAGAACAGTCAAAAAAAAACACCCGATACAACTGAGCCAAAGAACGAAAACCTCACAGAAAGACTTCCTTTGACACAAGAACACAAAGAAGAGCTCGATAAGCAAGATACTTCAGAAAACTCAGATGAAGAAGATCTTGATTTTAAAACTAATGCGCTGGATAACAAAGAAGTTGATACAAGATCAAGCGAAATTCTACCTGAATCTATTGCATCCGATGAGCAAGTAAAGATCCAAGAGAGTGAAGCTGCTATTGCTACTAAAGCAAGCGATGAATCAAAGATGAATGAAGAAACAGTTGAATCAATCCAAGCTTCATTAAAGCCTGAACTGAATGATGTTGCGCAAGATGTTACCAAGCACGCTGATGATGAGAAAGCACTACCAAATGAGATTCAAAAAGATGAGATTTTAAATAGTTCTGACGTTGAAATTCCTAAGGATGGTGAGTCAAGTAACCTTGAAAGCAGTTCTTCTTTAGCAGAGAAAGAGACGATTCTCAAAGAAGAAGAAGAAGAAGAAGAAGAAGAAGAAGAAGAAGAAGAAGAAGAAGAAGAAGAAAAAGAAGAAGAAGAGGCTAACAAAGTTCAAGCTGAAAATGACGCGTTAGACGAAGTGATACCCCAACAGTTGATTGTTCATACAACTACAAGAGCAAAGTCACCCGAAGCTGAGGAAGAATCTGATAATTACGACCCGGAAGTGGATCACGACGTTATTGAAGCGGACATAAAGGATGCTTATACTGAGCTAAGGAAGGAGCATGAAGAACTGGGTGAGGACAAAGACACCCTCATTGACCAAGATAAAGTCATGAAAGATGCGGATCAAGATGTGCAGGCAAGCCAAATTTCAAGAACGCTGGTAAATAACAAAACTCCAAATCTTGATATATTTCCCTTATCACGTCTTGACACAAAAATTCTTGCGCTTAAAAATTTGACGAATGAGGAAAAAACTAAAAGGTTACCATTTTTGCTGAAGGTCCCAATCAGGAACTTGAAAGAATACCCATTTTATGAAAGAAACTTTCTCGTACATGAGCAAGTTATCAAGCCAAAGCTTCTTGACACATTGTCGATTCTTAAAGGTTCTACTTTTGAGCATAAAATCTCTTTATTACAAGAGTATTCTCAAAGAACTGAGGACTGGAATGAAAGATGCAACGAAATGGAGCACCAGATCAACGATCTCTATTCATTGGAGAAGAAAGTGAAGGGTGTTGAAACTCCAGTTGTGGCAGCAAAACCAGAGGAGCCTTCCCCAGAATCAGCTCGCACACAATCTTCAAGGCGTGGAGGTCGTTACCATGGTGATACCGTTAGATCTGAAGCTGAATTTTTGGAAATATTGAAAAACCTTGAAAAGGAAAATGAAGATGATCCTTTGTATAGAGCTGAACAATTGGCTGCTAAAGTTCCTGACATGATTCTCAATCCTGTCGAGAAGAAGTGTCGTGTTACAGACTCAAATAACTTGATTTTATCAAAGGAGGATTACAGCCTTAGATTGTATGATTTCAAAGACACTTTTACTCAGCGTGAACACATCATGTTCTGTGAAGGTTTTCTAGCCTATCCAAAAAGATTTGGTCGTATATCAGCTTATATGAGTGGTATTAGAACACCAGAGGAATGTGTTTTACATTATTATAAAACTAAGAAATCGTTAACTGACTACAAACAGTTGTTGGCCTTGAAGAAGAAAAGATCTCGTAAGGGCGTTAAAGGTGGCCGTCGTGGTCCAAAACCAAAAGGATCTCTTACAGGTGGATCAACGCCAAACACACCAGCAACTGATACACCAATGGAGAGTGCTGATGAGTTTTCTATTGAGAAACTTATTTTGAAAGAAGTTAACGAGGATGTTACTTATTCGGACACTGGTCGTCGTAGAAGGGCTGCAGCTCCAGTGTTTGATTCAAATGAAAAGGAGAATAAATCAAAAGAATCAGGAACAAAGTCAGACCAAGCTACAACAGAAGATGAAAGTCAGAGTACTAGAAAGAGATCTTTAGAGCCTTCATCATCAGCTGAGGCGCTTTCTACTCCTGTTGAGTTTGTTGAAGTAGAGGAAAAGAAGCAAAACCTCCAACTAGTACAGTCTCAATTACCAGAGACCATTTCAGCGATTACAGCTGAGCACCCAACTGCCACTGAACCAATAGTGTCCGACCAACCTCAGCCACTGAAAAAGAAGCAAAGAGGTCCAAAGCCAAAGAAAATACTGGATTCTATCAGTGACCAACAGACATTCTTGAACGCCGGAATTACTACACCGGCTGACATTGAACAAATTGGTTCGACTGACGGTGCCAAAGTTAAAAGCGGTATTACAAGTTACTGGAGTGTCAAGGATATCAACCTTTTCACTAACTTGTTGATGCAGTACGGTCAAAACTGGCCTCAAATCTCAGAAAAGTTGAAGACTAAGAGTCCTATCATGGTCAGAAATTACTATCAAAAAAATGCTGATAGTAATGGCTGGAGAGAAGTTGCCGCAAATGCTGAGAAACGAGTCGGAACTTTAGATTCGCAAGTGGTTGTTGGTGACAATGTAGCCGCCTCTCAGAAAAATCCACCACTTGGATTTTTCACCGCTTCGAACAATCTTCCAAGTAATGTTTTCCAGCCCAATACTTCTAATGTCAAAGTTGAAGGATCTACTCCGCCATTCACATCTGCCCCAAACCAATATTCTTCTTCCTCACAACCTTCGTATCCACCGAGAGAACCGATTAGCAGGCCTAACCCCTTTTCAATTACGAGTCTGTTAAATCCTCCTGAAGAAAGAAAAGCACCATCTCCTGTACCTCCTTTGCTACCAGTGTCAGGGTCATTTAACTCGGTTACGAGTAATGGGGGACTATATTCTTCGTATTCATCGCATGTTGGTGGAAGTACTTTGTCCGTTAGCGGGGACGCTGTATTGAATCCAGCAACTGAAGAGAGAAAGCCAGTGACTCAACATCAGTTCTATTCACAACCATCACAATCTGCACCTGTTGTTCAACAACACCAACAACCTCAAATTCAATCCCAGGTTCAACCTCAA
Source organism: Taiozyma peoriensis (assembly GCA_030574875.1). Classification (NCBI taxonomy): domain Eukaryota; kingdom Fungi; phylum Ascomycota; class Saccharomycetes; order Phaffomycetales; family Wickerhamomycetaceae; genus Taiozyma; species Taiozyma peoriensis. The sequence continues at coordinate 63,393 of JAJMFM010000012.1, forward strand.
TTACAATCTCACACACTACCTCATTCTCTCCCACCATCTTCCACACCCTTCAACCCTTTGAATGCTTTGGTAGCAGCAGCAGAAGATAACGCTACTTGGCCAAAACCCATTGTGCAACCTGTACCATCCGTCAGCTTCGATAGCGTGAGACCAATATATGGTAGAGATACCCCAAACTATACAGGAGGATATCAGGCACCATACTCGGAGAGCTCAGAAAGAGGAAGATCTATTTTGAATGATAGTGAACTATCTGGTCATAAAATTCCCCAACCTCTACAGAATAGACCACCACCACCATTATTATCTCCGCAATTGAGATCAAATAATGCCTTACCATCGTTGAGCTCATCAAGCTTGAGAAATATTTTAATTACAGAGCCTACACAACCAGATAATTACACTAGCTCAAATCGATCTTAGTGAAGATATAATTTGGTAGTTTTGTTTCCGACTTCAAAAGAATCTGTTCATAGGTTGTTTCTTTTCGTTGATCTTATGTCTTTTCAAAATGAATAATGAGTTTGTTTTAGTTTTTAAATGGTTTTAGAAAACTTGTTTTGTTACTGTTCTATTTGTTTTTTATTTTATTGGGGAGTTCTTGTATATATATAACAGACTGTATATTGTAATATTAATATTTAATAACAACTAGGATGGTTAAGAAATATATTAACCAGTTTTCGTAGTCCATAAAGCTAACATGTATTTTAGTTAGGGCTTACCGCGATGGTGAATGACCTCATTGTAAGTAGGTATACTCGAAGACGCCCCTTTTCTACGAATAGCTAAAGAGGATGCAAACGATGCAAACTCCACAGCTTCTTTGATGGAGTTGCCTATAGCAACTTGAGTCAAAACGGCACCAAGGAAAGTATCACCAGCTCCAGTAGTATCAACAACGTTTCTAACAAACGTGGCTTCAACAAATTCAACACTGTTTTTAGTGGTGAAAACAGAACCTTTAGAACCCAATGTTATGACAACTGTGTTGGACTTTTTAGTGTTGATCGAAGATTTCAGTCTTGATGCTAAGTTAGTAGTACCTTCAACAAGATTGTCCTTTATTGAAGTTTCAAAAGCTTCAAATTCCTCTTGCGATAAAATATCCTTGGCGAGAGCAAGTGCTTCCACTTCGTTGACAACTAAAATGTCAACCAATCCGATAACTTGAGCACTATAAGAGTAATAAGGTGATGGGTTATAGACGATCTCTGTGTTTGAATATCTATTTTCGTTTAACCACTTGATGACGTTGACAGTGCCAGGAATTTCATTTTGAAATACTACAATTTCTCTCTCTTCACTCTTTGGAAATAACGATTCTAGACGTTTGGAAGAATAGTTGGATCTTGCATTTGCACCAGCAGTAATCAGTATTCTATTCTCACCAGTAGATTTTTCCACTAAGATAGTTGCTACCCCAGATCTTTCTCCAAAAAGTTCATCTATATCGCTAACATCCACCTCGTAAGATTCTAATGCACCAATCAATTCTTTGCCAAATGAATCATTACCAACGTTCCCTATTTGTCTCACTTGAATGCCTTCATTAATCTCTGGTAACAACTTAGCAATTGAGATTGTTTGATTCAACCCTTTCCCACCTATATGTGTCTCGAATGAGTTCGCCTGGAAGGTCTCACCAGGTCCTGGGATTCTTTCTGTGTAAGAAACGAGATCGTAGTTCAACGATCCAACAACTGTTAGTCTAACCATTGTGCCAATTGATTTCAGTTTTTCAATTCATCTTGAAAAGAATAGCAAGGATGTTAACAAATAAGAAATTAATTGCATATATGCCCCAGAAAGTATAAGTTTAACATGGATTCGATGACATGATTTTGAGCCCTCATCTCTCTCAAAACTCCGACCAAAAAATTCCCGGTTTTAAAAAAATTTCATAAATCGATCCTCTCAATTTTAGATGAGCTCTTGATTGAAAGCTTGTAACTATTTACGTTCAAAGATTCGTTCCCATTGGCTGTGTACTTTGAATTTGAAAACATGGCAGAAGAGGACCAAGTTTTGAGCGCCACTGCGTTTCCACCAGCTGTTTTAGCACGTATATCGCCAGAGTTATCTCTTCAGAGACACCTTGCAATAGGGCTTCGCCCTAATTTACGTACTTTTGAAGAGTTTAGACTGATACAGATAAATGACGGTGGATTAAGCAGGTATTCCAAAGATGATGACAAAGTCGTCAGAGATTCTTCGACTTTAGGATCATCAGTTTTGAAATCAGGGAATACTACAGTGATCTGTACTATCACCGGTGGTATAATTGAAGAAGATTTACCAGCTGAGAATATAAACGAAGATGCTGCTGCTGTCAACGCTGTTTTCCAATTGGAGAAAGAATCTGAAGAAGAGAAAAATTTGGGATCTTTGAAGGATGCTGCTAGTATATATCCAGTTGTCGAGGTTGAGAGAGGTCGTATCGGTGCGCCAACTGATGAAGAGATGATTCTATCACAAAAAGTCTTTGAAACTTTCCAACACTCGGGTATACTTTCCAAAGAAGCTTTGAAAGTTAATGCTGGACTACGAAGTACTGACAGTGATGGGAATGTCGAGATATATTATAGAGATCCTGATCAAACTGGAGACAATGAACTTGAAATCGCACCAAAGCGTGCTTGGTCATATGTGTTATATGCAAAGTTCAAAGTCTTTAGTCGTTCAGGTCCATTATTTGACTTAGTCTGGGCTTCTTTAATCTCGGCATTGCAAAATACTAAACTGCCAAAAACCTACATAGATGAAGATGCGGCAGATATTAGAATTCCTGTGAAAATGCGTGGTAACCATGGCACTATTAGAGAACAATATCAAATAACATGTGATCCTGTTGCAAGAGACCCATTGAAATTGAATCAAGAGGCCATTGGATTTGCATCAAACTTTGGTGTTGCTGATATAGATGAGGAAGCATTTGATACAGTGGAAAGCAAAGAAGAGAAAATGGAGATAGATTCAACATCTATACTATTATCGGATATTGAAGGTGAAGAAGAGGAAAGTTCACTTAAAAAGACAATTTCTATTGTCCTAGATAGAACTGGTGAGAATTTGAAAGCCTTGACTATTCTAGGAGGTGTCGATAGAGATCAACTACGGAAATCAATACATTTAGCTAGACTAAGATCTAAAAGTTTAATCTGAAATATATATAAAGATTTTTACATCAATACAAAACATGAATCACAATAAGCAGTGTAGCATAAATGTATAGTATACAGTAAATAAATAGGATTAGATTATTGTTGAATGAGAATCAAAAATGATTCGAAATAGAGATGAGTGATTATCTAAAATCTTCCTTTTTTGTTTCATGTGATTATATCGTGAAAGAATAATCATGCCAGTTTCAAATGGCATAAATGTGTTTTGATTGTTTGAAAGAGAACTTAAGCCTTTCTTCTTTTCAAACCTGGAGCAGGAGATGAAGATGGAGTACTAACGTTTTTGATATCAACTCTAACATATTCATTGATTTTATTACCAAACCCACCAACTCTCTTGACAACTTTGGATTTCTTACCATTTTTAATGTAGATATCAATATAGAATAAGATAAATAGGACAAGATAAGATGAAATAATTCCTAAACCGGTCCATGTAGCTAAAGGTGTACCAACGCAGTTAATACACTGAGTTTCACCACAACCAAATAAATTGTAATCGTGTTTAACTTTGATAAAGGCTGCGTAGTAGATGAAAGTTAAATCCAAAACAAATTGAGTGATTTGGAAATTAGTAATCCATTGTTTCCACCAAACTCTAATACCTCTAGCAGCTAAAAAGTAGTAAAAATACATGACAACATGGACACCCAAGTTAAGAGTAATTGGAACCCAACTGATTGCAGTGGTACCTGTTAGCTGGAAATAACATAACAGAGCAGTAGCACCATGATGATACGAGTGTAAAAAGATGATCTTCTTTCTCTTAACAACTAAAAAGATGGTATCAACAAATTCCAAGTATTTGGTCATGTAGTTTAAATAGTACAATGTGACCAACTCTGGAGTCCAAGCTTGAGCATTACAAATTGCAAAGAATAATCCATGGTTGTACAAGATTGGAATCAACTGCTCCACCATCAAAACTAGTAAAGTCAATGAAATGAAAGTTAAAGTCAAATTATGCAATTGAAACAAAAAGTTTAATTTCCAAGCAGTGAGATTGAACTTTCTGAAAATAGCTTGTCCACCAAATATTAATACGTAATAAACAATTATGGCAGTGGCCACTGGTGTGAATGTTGATAAAAATGTTTCATTTGCAACGAATTCAAATTCACTTGGGACAAAACGACCTTGAGTAATAGTGGAGACAGCCAAGTTGAAATAATCCCAAAGATAGATCCCAAATGGTCTTTCAACGTTCAAGCTTGAAAACAATTCTGAAGGCATGATGTTATTGTGTCTAGTTCTTCCAATCTTCAGTTTTTGTCTTGAACTAATGTCTTCTACTGACCCTTGAGTAAATGGAGCTTATGTATGTATGACACGCGGGGGATGATGAGAAAGAATGCGAGATTCTCTGGACAAACGAGTGGATAAAAAAAAAATGTAGAGCTTAAAGAGAGCAGCAGCTATGAAAATCGTACCCAGAATACCAAAGATAACAGCAGCAACAACGATGAAACTTGGATCAAAGTTACAAGTGAAGCTTGATTCTTGTGTTTTAACGGAACAAGGACAAGTTATATAAAGATTTTGGCGACAAAATTGATGGATATTACAGTTTTTGATTTATTTTTTTCTCCGAGATATTTTGAAAAGTAAACAAATTTTTCTGCGTTTTTTTCTTTTTATTTTTTTTGAAAGAATCGAAAGAAAAAAACATTGTCAAAAATTCAGTAATTGCGCACGAAATTTTGAGTGAATTTGCTGATGTTTTTTTACCCCTTTTAACTTATTCACCGACAATCGCCGTGCCGATGCTTTCAAGATTATGCTTAGAAATGAATTTTGACACAAAAAAAAAAAAGCTTTTGATAAAGAGCTAATGTGTTATAATGGGCAAAACTACAGGTGTTTTTATTGGTAATGTAGATCACGAATCGGTGTACTTTCTTCCGATTTTAAAGTAACTATGTAGAAACTACAGTATATATTCAGTATGAAACCAGTATTGCGAAAAGAGTATACTTACAGATGCTGAATTACAATAAATATCGTAGGTAATGTCATGATAAATAACTACTAGTTGTTATTATCTATATAGATATATTAATGACAAAAGTGATCCAATTCAACGCATCATTCATTTAGATTTTCAAAGCTCAGAGAGTGCAGACAGCTTATACCCTTGGTGAATTAATGGAACCAAAATTTTGCAATGAAGTGGCTGGGTTAACAGATGAACTATAGGTTGAACAATTATCATCCGAGCCATTGTTGGAAACTGGAGATTCAGGAAAAGGAGAATCTATATCCGACTGGACAGCTGAAATGTCAGCTAATTGTGTTGCATACTTTGAACCTCGACTAATCAACCTCTGCTTACGACGTGATGAGGTAAATCCATCTTCATCATCTGTTCCAACAGGAATAGATCTATTGTCATCTGACAGGCCCTCATCATCTGCTTCAACTCTAGATGGTGTACCTAGTGATTTATTCTGGGCACCTGAGGTAGAATTGATGTGATCTTGTAAGTCATCGTCATCTTCTTCTTTACTACTCTCATCACTATCTTCATCTTCCGAGGAAGAATCTCTATTTTTTTGGAAAAAGGTTTCAAGGTTTTCCACTTCTAACCTATCACGCTCTTCAAACTCTTCACGAGATTTTTCTAAAGCAGACGAAAGTTGTTCACTCCCTAAGAATTTTGAGGTGGTTCTTCTTCTATAGAAAAGAAGATATGCTGCTCCAGTAATTGACTTCTCTGGAGTAGTTGAAGAAACTCTAGAATCATCATAATAGTACCATTTGTTATCAATGAAATTCTTAACATAAGCGGTATAATGACCACCACCAATCCCACCATAGTGATTATCGACAGCAAATAAGTCATAAATATTATCTTCGCCATTAACGTCTTTAACAGTTGTCGCTAAATATGGTGAAATGTCTAATCCTTCAATTGGGAAATCCACAATGGCATCGATTTTGTCACTAAAACTTCTTTGATTCTCAAATCTTTTCAAATGGATAGAAAGAATATCAGGCGTAGACCAAATCTGAATCTGTTTTGTTGCTTGACGATGCTCTTTACAATTTGAACAATACCATAAGTCTTGATCACTCAAAACTTCAGGTTTGGAAAACAGCTTCAAACATTGATCCAAAGATAGATTTTTTTTCTTTTCCGCTTCCCTTTTAATCTTCGATTGTTCAACTTCTTCATTGACTAAAATTTCTGGATTTGACCAAGTTTCTTTACCACCTTTACCTTCATCTTCTAACCCTGAGAAAAACACATCAAATAATTCAGCATCCCATTCACAAACCAATGCTATACGGTGAGTCACCAGAGATACTCTGTTAACTTCTTTGAGTAAGACATTTTCTTTTTCATTAAAATCATCAGTTGCTGTTTGGCCTTCTAACTCCCCTGAATCAAGATCTATGTCTTGTGGATGTGATTCAGACTCTGGGGAATCAAGTAAAGATTCCAAATTGATTTCATTCGTTGAACTTCCGGTAGAGTCAACAACAGGTTGTGCAACTTCGGTAAGTGTTTCATCATTAGTTTGGGCATCATCTAAAACTTCATCTTTGACATTCTCAAATTCTGGCGGTACTGTGGTTGTCTCGGTATTAGGTTTATCAGCAAAGGTATAATAGCCTCGTTTCTTCTCACCTAATAAATCGAGTAAGTCAGGTAATTTTGTGAAATTATTACCGGTGTTTGGAGTCCAGACTCCACTAGTATCGTCTTCACCGTGCTCTGATTTTGAGCTATTTCTCAAATTCGAATATCTATTATGTAATGAATATAAGTGGTTCTTCTTTCTTGACTTGACTTCCTTTGAAGAGTCGAAGAGTTTGATTTTAAAGGCGTATTCTCCGGAAATATGTGGACTTGCAAATGATACGTCGGACAAATAACCCTGATCGACTTCATCATTTTCCAAATTGCTTGACTCTTGGGGTGTAGAAGTGAAATCCTTAGGTGTGAATGGTTCAAGATGTTCTCTGCGTTTTTGCGAAAAGTAGTTGAAAGTACTCAACTGTTCATAACGATGTTCAAGTTTTTTCCTTATGATGCCAAATGAATTTTGTTCATTCGGAGTTAATGAAATGAAAAATGGCAAAGAAAAGGCACTAGGAATGTTAGAATCTGGCAAAACTGTACTTAAAACAGGTACAATGATATCAGCAGGATTATGTTGAACTTCATACATTACAATTTTATCATTATCAGATATAAGGTCCGATAGTGGCAAGTAACTTGATTGTGAATCTGAACTTTCAAAGTTTCGATAGAATTGATTGTTCCATATTTCCATTGTAAATAGATGCTCAACTTTCAAGCCTAATTTCTTAGCGACATAGGTTTTCAACGCTTGATATGTGGACGTTTTTGGTAGCTCAACTTCAAATTCTTTTACGTATCCATTTTCGAGGAATAAAGTAATCTTTGTACTCCAAAAGTTATCAACTGGTAATGGTAAAGTTAAATCACTGAATGGATCAAAGGTTATTGAAATTTTAGAACAATCTGGACATATTAAGGTGGACTTGTAGAGTCCAACAAACAAATCAATAATTACAGAATCGTTTCTCAATTTGTGCTGTTCCCAACTCTGTTCAGCTAATTGGTTAATCGCATCTATGTTATTGGCATCATTCTCGTTAAGTTCAGGTTTCGTGGTAATTGGCTTCTTCACAATCCTATTCAAATCCTCATGTAAACCATCTAATAAGAATGCTAAGAACTCTTGGGAATCTTGCTGTTGATAACCTGCAAACATTGAATTGTAATAACCAATCGTTTGCTTGAATTCTCTTGGAACGTATGAGGTTCCTCTGTTTGATTTTTTGTCAAACAAATTATGAATAAGACCTGCAAAGCTCAATGCAACTTTCCCACTCATCCCTAAAGGATTATCCTTATTCAACTCTTTTTCATGGCAATTGAATAAAAAATATTGCGTCAACTCTGGTATGTGTACTAAACATTGTAATGCAGAGTTCATAAAGCATGTGTTTCCCAAATTTTGTAAACCAATCTTACCATCAGAAGGAGTAGCTGGATGTTGAATGAAGTAATGAGACGGCCAATAGCTTTGAGATTTAGAGTTCCTTTTGACAGAACTTGGGACGAACTTTTCTTCAATGACCAAATGACCACCTCTTAAGCCAGATAGTTTAATCTGTGTGTTGTTATATTCTCTTTTGAGTAAAGTCTTAGACTTTAAGTTCATAAAGGTCGAGGGAGATATCGTATAGTTCAAATTAAGTGTATTTTTATCATCAACAAACCATATTCTAAAATTCTTGAAAGAAAAATTTGATGAAGATTTAGAAATGTTCTCCTTTTGGTCCAATGTCTTAATACAAAGTGTAACTAACTCCTGAAAAGTTTGTAATGAGGAAATTGTAAAAGACGGTATGGAAGAATAGCTTGAATTATACGAATACCTTGATGAATTTGATGAGGAATTTGTCGAATCTAGAATTAAATGATGAAGTTGAAAATATGGTTTAGACAATTCTGGTAACAGAGATCCCATGTCGTCTAATACAGCATAAGTCGAAACTGCTGAAGTATTTGGTGCAGCTCCGTACCATTGCACTAAAGTTTCATATATTGCAGGAGTAGTTGCAAATAGCGGATATTTGTTAAAATCACAGAAGATTCCTGTATTTTGATCAATTATTCCTGTAGTATCAACTGGTCCAAGTTTTTCTTTTGCTTCCTTGGCATCTTTGAAATCTCCATTAAAGAAAAGATTCCACCAGTTGATGTATATCACATTTAGCAGAGAACCTTCTTTAACTTCTGTGTTCTGTCTTTCTAATAGCTGGCCAATGATTTTTCTTTGTTCTATCAATGGAGGTAAATCCGGATCATTGTTGGTATTGATACTGTGCATCGAGTCGAGGTTAACATCACCACTATCAGAGGAAACAGCACCATTTGCCAATTCTGATGATGACGATGAAGACAAAGTAGCTGTACTATCTATGCTTCCAGCGTTTGCATCTAGTAAATCCTCGTCTAAATTTATGTCTTGATCTAGCGTAGTGTCAACTATTTTGGAAACATCTTGATCCACTACAACAAAGTCATCTGACGTTGTGAGTTCATTAGCCTCCACTTGACTGCTCTTATTACTGTCAGGGTTCAGTTGTTCCTGACTGTTATCCACGAGCGCCATTATCTAAGCGTATGGAATGAATGGCTTTGTTGTTTACTTTTCTGACCTTAGCCGCTCACTAATAGTTTTCGTTGATTTTGATGATTGTGATAATGACGGAAAGTTTCTCAGGAAAAACTTGGGGTCCAAGCTTTTTGTACCAATAAAGAAAGGGAGAAAACAATAAAAGAATTCACTCTCCCCCTGATAGATGAACAGCAAATATCTATACCTGTGTATGAATGTGTAGTGCCCAACTTTTCCGAGACAATGACTTCGTACACTTTGCCACTATTTCCAGAGCTTTAAATAAGGGCTCTTTATGGTTCTTCTCTTTTGGTAACTATAGCTGCTTAACTGACTCTGTAATTTTTTTTTCTCTAAAAATCTCTCTGTCAAAAATTGACTCTATTTTTCCCTGCACTAAAAATACCGAAAGTTTAATGTATCTGAAGTTTTTAGATTTTGATCTTTGAGTGGAAATTTATTCGAAAGAATCTCGGAATTAACTATTTTTTTTTTGCTATGAAGCTTACCACTTTTTTCCGACTTTGTTATAATTAAATCCGGTCCGTTGATCAATTGTACTTATCAAGTATATATTATCTTTTCTCTGATTGTTAATAATGTTTAAATTAATATTGAATAGACTTCCCATTCTATCGCGTGGTATCTTACTACAAGATAGCAAGTTTCAACAGGTTTGAAAGATAAATGAGATGTGACTATAAAACAAGTTTCTAAAAAGATCAAACAAACATGAATGAACCATATCCTCAATCCACAAGTATGCGTATGAGGGGTGGTAGTATAAGAGCTGATATATATATATATATATCAATATATGAATGCAGGGTGAGATTATGAGATCGCGACCATGATTCCATAACCCAGAGTTATGACAATCAGATAAGCAATAATACTTGCAGGTACACCTCTTGTGATAAAGTTATTCACCGTCAAATATCGATGACCCAATTCATCCGTCATCGATATAGCAGTAACGTTTGGAAATCCACTTGATGCTAAACCCATACCACAAGAAGCCAATAATGCCGTGGAAAAGATCAAAATAACTGAAGAATTCTCACCTTTTAACCGATCACCAATCTCTTGAACTAAAGGAATAATGATAATAGCAGAAACGGTATGTGAAACAAATGTACCAATGACTAAAATTAACAAACCAAAAATAATTAAAATGACATATATGTTGAAATCAATAACTTTTTTCTGTAATGCAGTGGCTACAGTAGCCAATAAACCTGACGATGAGACTGCTTTACCAAGTGCTAAGGAACCCATGGCCAACAGGACAATACTCCATGGGAAATTATTAACATCTGAGACTGATAACAATCCAGTACCAAAGAATAGCACAATTGGTATAACAGCAATTTGACCAGATTCACCAAATGTTGGTTCAATCTTAGTCAAAACACACCATAGAATGATTGTTGCAACCATAACAGCAACAATAAACCATTGCTTTATAGTGAAATTCTCCTTTATTGGTTTATATTTTATAACTTTGGCCTTGGAGATATCAAAAGTCATTATTAATAACATCCAAGTTAAACCTAGACAGATGATAGAAACGGGTAATGCAACGGCTAACCATTGACCCCATCCAACTCCATATGGAGCTAGATATTCCATGGCAACAATGTTTTGAGGGGATGAAATCGGTGATGACATACCTGCAATGTTGGAAGCCAATGCAACACCCAAAATTAAAGCTTTAGCAAATGGAGAATCAGTTGGTTGAGTTCTTAAAACACCTTGAATTAAACTATAACAAAGAACTGGAGTTGCAACGTTAGAAATCCACATTGACAAAAATAATGAAACTGCCATTATAGCAAAAAGGATGTTTCTTGGTTTATTACCAGAGACAGCTAAGATGTAAGAGGCTAAAACTTTTGCAATGTTATATTTGGATAATGCTGCAGCTAACGTAAACCCACCAATTAACACCATGATTGTAGATGACCACATCTTACTAAAAATAAATGCAGAAGAACTGGCAGCAGCCATAACATTCCCATCATCATCTTTGACCACTTTAAAAAGAACCACTAATAATGGACATAGTAAAGCTGTAGCAAACAATGGAATGGCTTCAGTGGCCCATAATAGAGCAACACAAGCCAACAGAGCTAAACAACGACCTTGGGCACGATCGTTCAAGGTTTTAACGCCTAACAAGATCCCTGTGATGGTAATAATTACAACTAACTTATAAGTTCTTGCAGTGTTTAAAAATTTAGGAACCTTGAAGTTTTCCCATTTGGTGAAACCTAGATTGATTGGACCTGATTTTAAAGGCCATGAATAAAAATCTAAGTGATTTAATTGATCATTTTGCAAAGCAACAACATCAGCACCAACACCTTTCACACCATTGGCTTTGGATTCCATACCAATCATATCTTTCCAGACGGTGTTTCTCTCCCAAACAATATGATCTCTAAGATGAGATCTTAGTTCTGCTTTACACTCGTCCAATTTGTCCAGTTTGTTGGTTAATGATGCATATACTTCAACTAGATAATTAATTTTATCATCAAGGTGGGTCAAGGTGAGATAGTTAAATGTGTGTGAATTTTGGAAAAACTCGTTCGATTCAAACAATTGTGGTTTTAAATTTGAGTTTAAGGATTTGTCAAATTTTTTGGTGATTTTACTGAATCCAATTCTGTTCAATTCAATGAATGATTTCAACTGTGATAAATCTAAGAATAGTTGTTGGGTACGTTTCTTCAACGTGATCCTTTTCTGAATTTTCAAGTTGAAATCAGAGTCGTTTAACAATGCACTGTTTTCTGAATGATCATCTTCTTCTATCTCATCATCTTGATCGTCAATAAGAGCTGGTCTGGAGGTGTCATTGTCACCCCTTTCCAAATCAACACTAAATGATCTAACAGCGTGCAAGATGTCTTCATTGATAGAAGATTTCCTACTTAAAATGGATTTGTTATCATGAAGGTGTTTGTTGTCAACTAAATGAACTTTTGAAACTTCCAGATCATTGATTAAATGCTCATAGTCCTGATAGAGTTCAGCTTCTTTTGATTTATAAAAAGCATCAATCTTTTCCAGCTCATGCTCTAATTTATTCAAGAAGATAGTATCTGGATCAGAGGAATTTTCCGATTTTTTATTATAGTCTGAAACTGATTCAAAGTCTTGAAGTTCAACTGTGGTTTGTTGAATATTGGAGTTCTTTTTAAAGATACTTTTGAAACCACCAAATTTTGTACCAGCTGGAGTTGATGATGATGATAAATTGTTATTGTTATTGTTATCATTTTCACCGTTTGAAGTGGATCCAAGGTCCTTATCAAGAACTTTGTTGTTGTCACCATCTAAGGATCTAGCTTGTAGGTCATAAACGACCTTTTTCAATTGAGAGTAGTTGATATAACTATCCTGCCATTCTGGAACGGCATTATACTTTAACGAAAGTGAGAATTTCATACTTCAAGGCCTATACAATCGTCAAAAGTATAGGCGAATAAACCAAACAAAGCTGTATATGATATGAATAGTCCTCTTTTTTGTAATGCAGACTAATAGTTAGCTTATATGTGATCGTGAGACTTTATTTATTGTCAATATCTGTATTATTAACTGGTGAACTGTGATCTTTGAAATAATAACTCGAAACGAGAGCTTTCCCTTTGTATACTAAAATGTGTGTGTGTTTATATCTGGAGTAATGATGAGTACAACAACAAGAACAATAACGAATGCTAAGACAATAAGTAACCAAGACCAACGAGAGATAGTACTATGTACAGAGGCTAAATAGAGTAAGGTGTCACACGACCGAAATGTCTTGAGTAGTGGAACAAAGAAAACTTTTCCAAATTTCTTGGAAGTCTTGGAATAAAAAGTCTTGGGAGATTTTATTTAGGAAACTTTAACCTCACACGACTAACCTAACATTTGGGTGTAATTGAATACAGTGAAAATATTGCACTAAACATACAATAAGCTACATGCGGCTGCTGGTAATCAGGTACATACTACTTAAAAAAGCTCCATCGTTAAAAGAGACCCACGTGGGCCAGGTTTTTTTTTTCTTTTTCTTTTCACATCCTTGGCAGGAAAAAAGAAAGAATCAAATCACATACTGAAAAGAGGAAATGGTTGCGAACGCGGTCATTCTCCTCTTGTTAGAGTATATTGTACACTAGGCCATGAGTACAAGGGTACTCATTTATCAAGTGATCCTTTTAAATCATATAATTAATTCAGAACAGACCACATTATGTACCGCATGTCGTGAGACCTTATCTTATCGTTCAAATTAGAACATTCGCATAGTCTGATTGAAGAATTACTAAACATGTACTACCTTGATCAGCTTCAAAGAATATAGTCTGATATACTTTCTCATTACGATCTTGAACCAACACCTAGTTTGTTAGGTATAGGATGAGATAAGATAATATATTAATGTATAGCAATACTAATGAGAACACAAACCAGCCAATTTGTGATAGACACCCATATGTGAGATATAATTGAACAACGAGAGGCCGAATTAAATAAAAGTGATCATTAAACAACACGCCAACTGAAGCAAAACTTTTGGTAGCTTTAATCATCAACTTTTTCAGTTTCTCTTTTACGTTTCAAACGTCTAGTTGATTGCTTGTCCTTACGCTTTGGCCTTTTTGCGGCTTTGAGCTCAAGCATCATTGTTTCCAAATCATCTAAATCGTCAGAACCTCTGATAACATCAAAAAAAGATACACCATAATCAATTATGGTTGGTTTATGTAATCTGCTTATTAAAATGTTTGCAGGCTTTATATCACCATGTTCAATTAGTAAATTGTTGTTTAGCAATTTTATCTGTCGTATCAAATTAGCAGAAAAATCCTTTAGATCCTCATAATTGAGGCTTTCGATTGTTTCTGGTATAAACTCAGTAACTAGTCCCAACCCAGAGATGGAACGTATGATCGAATGCTCTTCGGTATTAGAAGGACGATACTTGAAGCTTATGTCAATATAACAATGTGACAAATAAACATTAGGAACATTGATTGTGTCTGATTCTGCCTTGTTGTTGTTGTAGTCGTGAATTTTTTGATAAGCATAAACTTCAGCTACATATGACTGCCAAAAGTGCCAAGCTCTATTCTGATCTGTATCTTTGCCGTCCCTTATTACCTGTTTATCAGAATATAGAGGGTCATAAATTTTAATCACAATGTCTTTTTCAAGTTCTGCTTCTAACTCAGGTCCTGACTTGTTCAAAGTTTCTTTCGCCTTGTTTATAAATCCAGACTCTTCAGTGTTTAACTTATCTAAAGCATCTCTTAATCGACCACTTTTGAGCTTGAAGACTTGTCCACTAAACTGTGGACCAAGCTGTAATATTTGAGTGTGTGATGATGCAAATCTTGGGGTCTTCTGGTCAGAAAGCAACTTATATTCTTCATAATTCAACTCTATATCTATCTGAATCATCTCCTTAAACATATGGCTATACTTAAAAACTTTAGCTATTGACTTAATCTCCGGAAGATTATGGAAAGATATAGTCTCATTCTTGAGATCTTTCTTGACTTCTTTGAAAGTCTTGTCATAACACTCAATAATAGCATCATTAAACTCTTTCCGAATTCTAGATTGAATGAACTCAGAGTTAAATGGGCTCTGCTTAGATGTTTGATCCAGACTTTGAATATCAGTGTCTTTTCCACCAATTTGCGAGTAGGCTCTTAAAAACATTGGTAGTTTATCAATCCATACCGTTTGTTCACTCGAGGCTAAACTTTCCACCGTTCTTATAAAATTTTCCTTGAAGTCCTTGAGCTTATCTTCAATTTCATTTTCAAGTTGAGTGTCTATGTAGTCATCAACTGCGCTGTGCTTACTAGTTTCGCTGCTTCGAACTTTCTCAGGAACAAAATGGTTTAAAAAATTTAAACGCTTTAAAATCGAATAACAAAGGAGTCTGTTTAGCGTGATCGCATTCTGCTCTTTATCAGAGGTACTTGTTGAAACATTAGTTTCGACTTGTCCTTCACTCGATGTTCCAACCACCTTATTCGAATACTTGTCTGGATTGAAGGTTATCACTTTGATATCAGGCCTAGCGCTTTTAAACATTGCTTTGATCTCACTTCCCAACGTATCGTCAGATGAATCACTTTCTTCATCTGTTTCCATAAAGTCCTGGGATGCTAAGGGATAAATTGGTAGGTCATTTTCCTTTGATTGGTAAAAATATGTTTGCATTGGTAGATTAACCCTTGTGTTAAGATTGATATTAGCTGTATCTCTAGTGATGTTAGTTCTTTTAGAGTCAGGCTTGCTAATTCCTCTACTATTTGTGTTTGAGTTGCAATGAACTTCTTCTTTAACCTCATAAGCATCTTTAGGAAATAAGTTAACAAATAAGAAGTTAACACCATCACTTAAAATTCCACATGACGTTTGAGCAATAAAACAATAAGAAAACAATTGTTTCATTAGCTCGCGCTCCTTTTGACCAAGCTCACTTCCCAACTCAGTCGAATACATTTTTAAGCTATCTTCAATGCTGAACCTCTTCAAATCAGCGATACAATAGACAACAGATTTCCGCAAAGCCCTTTTCCTTTCTTTTGATATCTTTGACCACTTTGATTCATCCAAGATGATAAAAGATGCAAGATCACTTTTAATGCTCAAACTTGTTGCACTGCGATTATAATAATGTTTGTTGTATTGTAATAACTTATCTATCTTTATTTGGTTAACCGCCAATGAAGTTTGTGTATCTACATTGATAGGCACTTCTAGAAAAAGTGTCAAGAGGCAACTGACCAGGTCCATTACCTTGGAAACAGCTGGAATAATCTTTTCTTCTCGATTATTATCGATAGTATCGATATAGTATGGTCTTTTATAGGAAATGGATTCTTCTAAAGCTTTAATAATGTACTTAAAATGAGCTTTAGCCTTGACAAATTTATAACTTTGAGCAGGAATGTGTCTATCTTCAGGTGGGATACTTAAATGATTTAGAAGATTATTCAATGTTTTGTCAATGATAAGCTCAAACACTTTCATCGTTTGAAGAATTTCCTTCCGTGGGATCATACTAACGTTCTCTGAGGAAGGATCAACGAGATCATTCAAAATATGTTTGTTCAATATATTTGACGAATGCGATGCGGAAGAAACATCAGCGTTCTTGTCTATCTGTAAAAACGGATTATCTATATTAAGTAGTGCATTGATAGCCCTTTTGAGATCAGTTATCTTCGTTTCATAGTTATTGTTACTATCTTGCAACTTGTACATCAATAGCTTCAAAGAGTTTAGATCCTTGATCTCATTATTCAAACTCATTTCGCTTGCAGCACACGCTTTGTTCTCTTCATAGTAATCACTACTAGAGCTCTGTATTTACTAAATGTAATTATCCTAAAGTACTCCTGACACTTGTGATAAAAAATTTAGCCTCGAACATCATTTGACTTGCGTGTTCAATAAAATAGAAACCTTGGTGAGGTCTTGCGATTCCCCTTCTTGCTTTGTGTCACTTTGTATTGTTCTCATTTTTATTTTTGATAGGAGGACAACTGGGGAAATCCAGCACAGAAAAAAGAGCGGATTTTGAGTTTTGACAATATTGAAGTTGATAAAGTCTTTAGAAACAAAGATTTTACATAAAGCCTGAATATATATAAATGATATAAAAAAACATCTACACTACAAGGTACTGGAAGTTGTTAATGAATGTTGTTGTTGTTAACTTACGGATTTTTCAATTTGAGATTTTCACGGTTTAAATGCAGCAAGATTAGCACTAACAGAGCCTAAAATTCGCTTAAAGTCCCAAAAAATAAATAAATAGTCCAGTAAATAAAGGTTAAAAAAAGAAAGTTGTTTCCCATAACCAAATTTAGACTCAACTAAAAACACCAAAAACTTGATGCAATTTTTAAAAATAGAAAAAATAATACAAAGGAAAGAACAGAAAAAAAAAAAAAAATTAAGGCACTTTTAATAGTTGTGGTTGCCATTGCTATTGAATTTTTTCAAACGCTTGAAGATTTTCATCTGTTGTACAAATTTATTCATAATCTATCATTGAATAGTATATCATATATATATATATATTTTTAATATTTCATATATTAAATTCCTGATTATTTCCCCATCAGGAGCCCCCGATCCCTTGGTTGGTTGTTTCATATCTCTATTTAAAATATACTTTTATTCCCGCCTTTTGTTTTGTTTGTGGTCCTGTCAAGTTTCAAATTTGTTTCATATTTATTTAACATATAGGCCATATCTAAAAATAAGATACTGTCATTTTCATCATCATTGCCATTATTTGAAACGATTGAGTTAGATTCTCACATAGACAATCAATCATATATAGATACAGAGACAGACACACACACAGAGTCACATCTTTGTCTATATCCCTTATATATGGTACATATATAAGAGAAGATGTCATCTAACAACAATCAGGAAAAAGTTGACATTTCAACAAAGTTATCAACTTTCCAGCAACAACAATCAATAAGTCCTCAATCTAAAAGAAATACTAAAAACTTGTCACTACAATTAAATAGACCATCTGGATTCGGAGGATCAAACACTCCAAATGGTAATAATAATACTATCCAGACGCCCACTACCATAAATTCCCCATTCTCTTCAAAAATACCAATTGCATTATCTTCTCCTTCATCTTCCTTACAACAGTCATCCTTTACAATACCGCCATCGACAATATCACCTTCAGTTCCTTCGACATTGGCATCACCATCTTCTCATTCATCCTCCTCAATGGCAACTGTAACCCATCCACCAGTGTCCCCAACAGGAGTTAGACTTTATAGACATCCTTCGCTATCGGCAAAGCCTGCTGATTTCCAACTTCAAGGTGGTATGCAACAATCTCAACAGTATTCAAACACATCATCTTTGTCATCGTTATCATCCACACCAGCTCAAGTACCGCAAGGTAACACTTTACTAAAGAGAAGAACAACTCTATCCTTATCAATACCATCAGAAACTGATAACTTTAGATCATCTTTAGGTGCCGCTCAATCCTCTTCCTCATCAAAACTATCCTCCACCTCATCAAAATTATCATCATATAGCATACCAAGTGGATTTAGCTCGTCAAGTCCCATAACATCATCACCAACAATACCGTCTACTCCAAAGGAGTTTAATTCTTTCCATTCTCAGCAACATCATTCACAGCATCAGCAACAACAACTGTCGCACTCTGGTAATTATAACTATCATCACACTCCTTCTGAATCTTCTAACAGATCTTCACATTCATCAAACTCAACTTTACAGAATTATCCATACGAGGCTAATTACAGCAACAGTTTTAACAATAACAAGAGCAATAATATAAACAACAATCAACTTGATTCAGCTTCAGGATTTTCCAATGGTGATTTGAGAACTCAAACGCTGATACAGAATCTTTCAAGCATAGATATATCTGATGATGGTGACAATTCAAAGATGAATGCATATCCAAATGGTCCTCAATTGGTTATTGAGCCATCTTTGTATCTATACAGTGAGCCGACTTTGAAACAACTAGATGAATTTGATCTAGTGATAAACGTTGCCAAAGAGCTGAAACCTCCCTTTGCATATGATCCTAATGAATTAAAGGCATCATCCCCTACTCATCTTGTTCATAATAAACTAAATCCAAACAAGGGGGAATCTTTGGATTATTATTATGTACCATGGACTCATACATCAAAACTTTGTCCTGATTTACCCTTTTTAACGGATTTAGTATTGCAAACTTTACAACAGCATCCAGAGAAGAAAATACTGATACATTGTCAATGTGGTGTAAGTCGTTCAGCTTCGTTGATTATTGCACTATTGATGAAAGTTAGACATGTTCATTTAAACGAATGTTATAATTTCTTAAAGAAAGAGGCAGTTGATATAAGTCCTAATATGTCTTTAATCTTTCAACTAATGGAATGGGGTGAAATTATTGGTGTAAATCAAGTTATTTCAACTCCTCAATTTGAATTAAACCATAATCCAATGGTACAGAGTTAGACAGAGTATTCGTATATATATATATATATATATATACCTGGAGAATGAGAGTTATGAGTACACTTACAAATTTAATGATAATGACCCTTTGATTATAATATCATGTAAACAACCTCAATGATAACTATAGTTTATCATCGTTCTTTTCTTTGAAAGTGATCAACCTCTTAATCGCAGTAATCCATTTCCTTGTCACTTCATCAATCATTATATTTGCAGAATTCTGGTTCAATTTAAACTGTTTGGAACGTTGATGAATACTGACATTAACAACTCCAATAGGCCAAGCAACATTACCTATACTTAGTTTCATATAACTCTCATTAGCCTTCATGTAACTTTGTCGTTGTAAATAATAGATGATGGTAAGTATGGAGACCAACTGATCATTAGGCACTGTGCCCTTTCGAAGTTGGACTAATATGGGGAATAATGACCTTTTAACCTCTTTTAACAAATCTAATTCAATCGATAATGAATCCCATTGTGCTAGAATAAGTTTTATATATCTATTGATCTTCATGGATGGATCGGTTGAACTGGTTCCAATATCCTCGAGCGTTATTATAAGGTCTTTGGGTATTAAACTTTGAAGCGTTGCATCTTCTGCTTTGTCTTCATTATCTTCATCATTACTGTCTACCACTTGTTTCACTTTTTTGGTAAATGACTGCTTATTGTCAGAATTTGGTCCATCTAATTTACGCTTATTAGAGAGAACATCAGACTTGGGTTGGATAGTAGCATTCTTTGTCTCTTCTGATTCTTTCAACGTTTGGGCTGATGATCCAGTCATTTTCTGATAATTCAAATAGCTTTTAAAATTTGCCTAAAAATTTATGTGTCAAGTTAAAAGTTATTTCAAAATACTAATATTTTTATAGTATTTTGTATTTTGTAATTTTATCTCAAAGAAATGGTTTGGACACATTCACGAAATTAAACAGGAGAAAAAAATCAAATAGATTTTAAATGGAAAAACAAAAAAATGCCAAAAATTTACAACAATTTGTTTACAAATAATGATTGAAATTGTAGTGATTTATACCCAAGTTTGCCAGGGAGTCAGTTGTGTTTAGTGGCTCTGAGTGTAATTGTAATTGTGATTGTGATTGTGACTGGAGATAAACGCATAATGTCAGAACCATTGTCCTCATCTGCTGTTGGTGGTGGTGGTGGTGCTACAGCTGGCAACTCCAACGCTACTGCTAGTGCCACTACAACGGTGGCTGATAACAACAATAACAATAACAATGCTCCTACTGTTGCTCCAGATTCTCAAGATGGTGTAGTTCCTGTCCCGAATGACTCTGAGGTATTGTTGCAGCAGCAGGAAAACGATGACTCAGATGCTGATGAGGAGTATATATCAGATGCTGATGAAGTTATTGATTCAAATGATATATCAATTCAACCCCCACAATACAGAGAATCGTTAGATCTCAATATAAGTAATGGAGAGCAAAAAATTTGGTTAGTTAGACTACCTAGATTTTTAGCATCCAGGTGGAGAGATAAAGATTCATTACAAGGGCAAGAATTGGGAAAGATTAGAATCAAGAAACAACCTAATGAATCAGACAAAAGAAATACAATCAAATTGGAATTAAACCCCTTAGAGGAGAGTTATAAAGATATACCACATAAGTATGAAGTCAATCTAACAAAACAAACAGTGGAAAATCAGTATGTCTTTACTGAACAAAACTTGACCAAATTCTCAAGAGAGGATGAAGTTGATGTGAAAAAAGACGATAGTCAAGATAAGGAGAAGGAGAAGAAAAAAATTGGTAATGATAATGACAATGATGACGATAATGAAGATGATGACGATGAAGATGACAATTTAGACGATGAGGAATTAGACGACGATGAAGACGTTGTTGGTGTAAATCATAATAATAAAGTGGGCCAACCAGTCAAGGCTGAACAGAATGGGAATGGGTTTAATGGAGGTGGAGTTGGTGCTGAAGCTTCTTCATCTTCAAGTTTATCAGTCACTCCACAATTCAACAAGGGTCCCAGTGCAGGTAGTAACGGTAGAGGTACCAACTATTCACTATCCAATAAATTCAGAAAACCAGAGACTAAAACAGCAAGAAAGCAAAGAAGAAAGAAGTTCAATAAATACAAGAATAAAGATGGTACTGATAAAGTTATCCCATTTGTCAAGACAATTCCTAAAAGAACAACACTATTGGGTAAAATTGTTCATGAATGTTCAGTCACTCCATCATTTTCAGATCCTAACTATTCTGTCATCATTGAACAACGTAAAAGAATGATCAAAGAAGAACCAAGACCAAGTGTTACTCTACTGAATGAAATTTCTGGTGTTACGTTAAGTAATGCCGGTTTAACATTAAGAACCGATACTTCAACTTTCTTAAAACCTAGTGTTCAAAAGGCAAAGGATAAAGAAGGTAGAGCTATTAGAATGCCACAAAAGGATCTGTTTGATCTACTGTTCAAACTATTTGATGAGTATGACTATTGGAGTTTGAAAGGTATTAAAGAACGTACAAAGCAACCAGAGGTTTATTTAAAGGAGACTTTAGACCAAGTTGCCACTTTAATTAAAAAGGGACCATATGCATTGAAGTATACTTTAAAGAGAGAGTATAAGGAGTTGAAAGACCAAGAAAGAGCTGCCAAATTGGGTGAATTGGGCGAAACTATAGCCAATGCCGTTGATGATGATGATCAAGAAGATGACGTTGAAATGGAGGATGTTGTTTAATCAATTGCCATCATTAATTTATCAACTTTACAAGAAAATAACACCTCTACAGAAGAACGAAAAGACAAATTTTTACAATCATAGTAACTAAGTTACAAAAAAAATCAAGCACTCCAAGTGCCCTACAAATACATAACTATCTCTCCATCTTCGAACCAGTATGTCTCCACTTATCCAACTTTTTGACACATAAATTTTCCTAATCCGGTCTCTCTTGATCTATTTCTCGGTGTGTGTGTCGCCTTTCTAAAATTCGGAAATGGCGGTTGTGACTGTTGAAAAATATTTAAAAAATATCTATGACACCCAAACATCTCCTTTTTCCAGCTGTTTTCGGTAGAGATTTGGGATCTCTGAAAAATTTATCGAAAAAGGTCAAGTTAATTAACGGTGTGCTAAACACACAGTTGATACTGCACAGTTAAGAAGTGGTTCAAAGTATATCCCAATCGAAACAACTATAATCCTTCACAATGGCTGTATGTGAACTATCTTTTAACCACTCATGGCTCTGGAATGTTCAAGATAAGAGTGTAACGAGGGTCGCAATTACCCTATATGTTTTACCCTTGATGACATTCAAGCGTTTCGAGATGGATTGAATTTTTTAATTAAAGAGGAAGATGTACTAACCGTAATATTTACCATAGAAAGAAATCCAAGACATCAAAACATTCATTGAATTAACCAAAAGAGCTGATATCACCTCAGCTTCTATCAAAGTTAACAAAAAAGTTAACTCTGCTGGTAAAATCGTCAAAGAATCAAAATTCAAAATTAGAGGTACAAGACATTTATACACTTTATCAGTTGTTGATGCTGATAAAGCACAAAAATTAAAACAAGCTTTACCATCCACTTTAGAAGTCACCGAATATTAAATCAAGTGTTGAATACTTTGGTTCATTCATACCAATTGTTATGTTTCGTTTCTAGATGAAGAAGAAATTATTGTGCATTATTATATTTGTATACTTTTTTTAATGGAAATTAAGGGTTAATGTCTTTTAATTGAATTAAATGAGGATAAATAAGCCTTTATTTGTAGAAGAGGTGTATTTGAAGAGTGAGCTGGCTAGTTATGAATATCTATTACATGAATGGTTTACTAAACTTGAACTTTACATATGTCACTAAATATTAAATATCATGGTATATATTAAACAAGGTTCCTTCTCTTCTTTCAATTGGGATATATTCATACATGTGTTAATCATTTTTTCCTGACTTTAAGTCAGAGTTTGAATCATTTTTGGAAGAGCTCAACTCTACTGAAACACTCTCCTTTGGACCATCAGCACTCGTAAAGGAATTTGATTTGTTCTTTTTCTGTAACTCTTTCACAGATTCTAAGATCTTTGGATGCTCGTCAAATCGCAGGCTTTTCCTCTTCTTTGTTGAATTTGCTGGAGCGCTAGTTCCCACGTCACTTGAGCTGGAACCCGATCCTGGGGATGGAATTGTATCATCTGGTACTATAGAACCTGCAACCTGAACTGTTTGAACTTGTGTTACTGCTGTAGCTTCTGTTGGGATTGGTGTCACTGTATTCTCGGAAGCTCCTATAGTTGTGGTTGAGAATTTAGAGTTAAGTGGAACTAATTCAGCAGTTCTTACCCATCTTCTTCTTCTTGTATACTTTGAGAAAGAGTCTTCTGTGGATGGTTTTTTCCAGGTATTATCATAGTAAATATACCCGTCATCAATAGCAGGATTTGCAGTTGTCTTTGGTCTCGAGCTTGACAATTGCACTGCACCGTCATTAGTTAGATCTAATCTCCAGGTTTTATCAACCCATCTCCATACCAAGCCAGAGCCTGCTTCAGTTTCAGGCAGTTGAAATTTATCCGTTGGAGATGATTCATTCAAAAACTCATCTGTCCATGCAGTTCTTTCATAACTCAACAAGTTTGAAGTCCATCCAATACCTAACCAACGACGTTGATTTTCATACAAGACGTAAGTGAATATTATAGGTTTACCATCCAAATCACTATTTTGAACTCCTCCAACTTTATCATTGACTCTTTTAACAGCGGCAAATATACCAAAATCTTTGTTTATATTGATTCCACCAAAATCCAAACCAGTTAAATAAAATGATAACAATCTGATTAGTCTAAATCTCCATAGTAGCTTTCTAGTAACTCTTAAGAAAACTGAATGATACGTCAACACATATACACCAAATATCAACAAAGAGCTTCTTGGTGTTAACAAAAAGTAAATGATAAACACATATAGAGGTGATAAGAACACAGTCGTGAATAAAATTCTCTTTATATCATAGCTAGTTAGCGCCAATGAAGTTATTGGACTTAAAAATAAATCAGCCTTGATATTTAAAGCGGTCAATAGATGAATTATATCATCCAAAGTTGGCTTAGAGATGATTTGATTCTCAACGTATTTGCTTAAAAATGAATAGCCAACTAATATAGCAACTGGGAGTAAATGGCCTAAATAAGTCAATATAAACTCAAAATATGATACAAATGTGGCATAAGAAGCAACAATCAATATGCTTAACCAACTGTCCTCATTTGTCCATGTTATCACGCTTAAAAACTTATCAGCTATCACAAAATAGGGGTAGGCCTTCACTAATACCTTAGACACCGTGGGTGGTGTGGATGAAAGCAAAGGAGAGCTTTGTGTTTTTGTCTCGCCTCCAATTTTGTCACCTGTTGAGGATGATCTTCCTGTAAATTCAGCCCTTGTCTCCACATCCTCGTCCGGAGATACAACATGCAACGATGACATTGTCTCTCTAGCAATCTGAAATAAGAAATATCCAATCTAGTTCAAATTGATAATGAACAATTGATTTCTTGAGACACTTCCTTTATTGTTCCTCATTTTTTAAGTTCTCATATTTGATATATTTGACAGCTATTACATTACTGATAAAAGAAAAAAAATTAAAAGTTCGCAATTGCGGAAACTAAAGAATTTCCGGTACATATCACATGACCTAATATCCCCGGTCTTAAAAATCTATCAAATATCCAAATAAAGCTATAATTGATTCAATGACTTAGGAATTCGAACATTTAACTCGTTCTAGTTCTAAAAGAGTTAGTTAGAGATTATGTTCAAGAAGAGAAGTTTGAAGGGTAATACACGCGCTAAAGTCATAAGGGGAAATAGTTCAGGATCTAGTAGTGGTGGTAGTGATAGTGAAGATGAGACTCAAGTGATAAAAAAGCAGAGGAAACATGACACAATTAATAATTCCAAGACTGACGGTCAACCAAAAGAAGTTCTTCCAAATGATGAAACACAACAACTTAGTACAAATAATGAAGCTACTAAAGTTGACATATTAAACCAAGAGCTCATAGAACTGGATAGGAAGTCTAAACTTAGTAATGAAGAAGTGCTATATGGTGAGGACAATGGGATATATAAAGGGCAATCAAGCTATGCCAAATTTATCAGACCTAGTTCCAAGAGTGTTATGGATAAAATAGGCCCTAAAAAGGCGTCATCAAATATACGAAGCACTACAGTATTTGATTTCGCAAGAGACGTTTGTAAAGATTTTAAACAGACAGGGTTTTGTGGGTATGGTGATAGTTGTAAATTCTTACATGCCCGTGATGATTTCAAAGCTGGTTGGAAACTGAATAAAGAATGGGATTTGGATACGATTTCTAAAGAATCTGAGTTAGAGAAAGATTTGAAAGATATACCATTCAAATGTGTTCTATGTAAAAATGACTACAAAGATCCAATCAAAACCCAATGTGATCATTACTACTGTGAAGCCTGTTTTTTGATACGAAATAAGAAAAATCCAGCTTGCTTTATATGTGGGAAAGATACGAATGGTGTTGCTCAGCCGGCAAAAAATCTAAAGAACCTACTGAAGGGTTAGAGTTAAATGGTCATTAAATTCATTAAATAGTGAGATTAGTTTTTTTTAAAAGCATGCCACATTGTTATTTAGATCTTATTTTTAAGTACAGTGGGTCTTTGTGTAGCTTATCCAAACGTTCTTTGATAAGTTTCTTCTCCGCATTATCATTCTGGGAATTCAAAGTATCCAAGGCAGTTTCATATGACTCTAAAAATGTTAATTTTCTAGCAAAAGTCAAAACTTCGTCACCTTCACTCAATTTATCCTTTTCTTCAAAACTCTTTTCGACATAGATTTGTGTCAAATCGTTAAATTCGTCAAAATAATTATCCAATATCTTGGTCCATGATTTCAAATCATCGTTGTAAAGATATACTTCATTATTATCTAAAGTGACGACAATCTTATTTGAAATCAATTCGACATCCAATATACGTGATCTCAAAGATGTAGTCTTGGGTTTAACAACCTCTTCATAGTTCAAAATTGGTGCTAAGGAAACACTTTTGTATAATTTTTTGAACTGTTTCAAATCATAGGTATGAACAATAAAATCATCAGTCACCACCACTAGCACGTCATTTGCACATGTAAGAAAGCCAGCATTAAACCCTAGTTCGATCCTAGGATATAATATTCTTCCTCGAGATGAGTATATTAAAAGACCAGCAGTATCTGTTGCTAGAACCCAATATTTCCCATACTCGCCAGTAATACCGATAACAACATCTGCAATAAAAGTCTCAAAGATAATTTCTTTGTTCAAATAACTTCTAATTATAGTAACATCCTCATCATCCTCATTTTCAGCGTCGTAGTAGTTCAAAACTTCAAGTAATATTGTGTTCTCACCAGAATGATCTTTTAAAATCCTTGTTTGAATAACGGAATCATCCAATGGATTTTGAAGTTTTAATATTGGTGGCCTATCATAATCAAGTTTTCTTCTCTTGCTCAAAAGTGAACTTATCGATAAATCGTCTTCCTCATCGTCATCCTCTCCTAAAATCTCATCACCTTCGTTGACCTCTTCATCCTGTGGTGAAGTTTTCTTCAAATGATAACCATTGACCGAGGTTTGTATACCAAGTCTTGGAATCTCATAAGAAGGTTTTGAAAGTTTTGAGGTTGATGGTGTAGACTCTTCAAGCGTCTTGTTTTTAACCACTGCTATATCTTTAAACTTGTCATGGTACATTGACGGTGTATGCGTCGTTGAAATTAGAGTTGGTGCGACTCTTTTCTTACCATTTTTGGATACAACAGCTTTGTTTAGCTTGGCCTGACTCGTTGCACCTTGTGATTTTGGTTCGTTTATTACGGGTCTCGGTATCGATGTGGTTGGTTGTTGGAAAGTGGTACCTGATGATGGAGCAGATGAAGGCGGTGGTGGTGGCGGTGGGGTGTTTCGCTGTCTTTGCATACTGGGCTGCTCCATGCTCAACAATCTATCCATATGTTTCTGACTTAAAGTTTTTTGGAACTCAATGGCTTTATCTTCCAAGATCAGTTGACTTGTACTTTCAGGAAAAACCATACTATCTTTATCGACACCATACTTGTTCAATAGTTCATCATTCTTTTCAGATGAGACAGGAATGCCTAACTCACCAGCTTCAAATTGAACGACTGATATGGTACCGTCTAAAGAACTAACAAACAATGTATCTCCACTTGGCGTCCATGATATATCTGTTATTGTTTTGAATGTCATATCTTCAAAGATTGCCAAAGGTGTTGGAAATGAATTATTCCAAACAACAAGGTTCTTATCTTGACCACCAGTTGCCACAACGGTTGATATTATTTTATCCTTTGATTTACCCTTTGTAACTTCATACAACACAGGCGAAAAGGATGCAACTTCACAAGGAGTTTCATGACCTATTAAACTGAAATCAGAATCCCAGTTACCTCTGTTAATAATGGCTATTGACGTAACCGGGCCATTGGTAGCATTAGGAGCAGCGATGTATTGACCATCAGGAGACCATGACATTCTTCTGTAATACGTTGTTAATGGAGATTTCTTGAAAGGAGCTAATATAGTACGTTCAATTGAAAATGACATTTCTGAACCTTTATGATATCTAAAGATTCTAACTGATCTATCATCTGAACTTGTTGCAAAATACTTGTTAGCAGGATCGAAAACAACACCTTTCACCGTGGATTGATGAACGTCGAATCTTTTTAATTTTTCAAAAGTTGAACCACTCCATATAATAACCGATCTATCTAATCCAACAGATACCAAAATACTTGAATCTGGAGCCCATGCCAAGTCTTGAATATCGTTATCATGGGCAACCACCCTTTTGGTAACAGTCCAGTGTTCAACATTCTGTTCACCAAATGATGGTCTATGTTCCTCATCTTTTTCCCAAATCAACAAAACTTTATCATCTGAGCCAGATGCTATGAATCTTCCATCTGGAGAAAATTTAACCACCGTGACAGCACCATTATGACGTGCCATACTACAAAGTGGCTTGCAGTATTCGTCAGATTTGATTAGTTTAGGATCTTTGTACCTAAGTATATCAGCAACAGACCATATTCTAACCTTCCCATCCAAACCACCAGAGGCTAGTCTTAGCCCATCGGGACTTACACTGACAGAATACACTTCATGTTTCCTATTCTCCTCATCATGATTCAACCACGGAAGTTTGAGAACGTGCATGTTTCTATGACTTCAAGCACAACAGCTAGACAGATGAATTGCGTTTTACACATTGCCAATGTGTTTGTTGATGTTTTCGATTTATGGTAATTAACAGCAGCTTTTTCAAATTTATTCGCGAGCAGTAAATTACTGATTTTAAACTATCTACACAACGATGTCAAAAAGGCAACAACTTTATTAAGTGTAATAGCACAAATTATATAGATATCTGACTACTGATTATAGGAGTTTATAAGTGTTGAGAATGTATCAACTATAATCCATATTCGATTTTCACAGCTTTCCCAAATCTTTCTAACCCTTTAACCAATTGATCTAATGGAACTGCTGCATAAGTACCTCTGAAAAACACCAATTTGTCAGCGCCTGGAACTGGAGTCACTTCAGGTTGTGGTGGATTGGTTTCACCAATGGTTTTAAACCAAGATCCTGGAATTAATAACGCACCTTCTTTGATACTTCTCTCATATATGGCTTTTTCAACTTTTAAAACATCCCCGTTAAATTCAGATTGGAACTTTGGATGCTTTGTTGCATCGAATTGGACGGTAAAGAACATACCTGCAACTGGAGGATTGTAATGCGAAACTTCCTTTGGAACGTATTTTTCAACCGCATCAATTGCTACATCACGTTTATGAGTATATTCTTGACGTAAACCAACCAACCAATCTAAATAACCAGATTGACCCCATCTCTGCAGTAGTCCATTCAAGACTGTTTGTGAAAATCCACTTGGAGCTTGAATGGTAACTTCATGCAATCTTAAGATTCTTTCTATAATGGCATCTTGAGCAACAATCCAACCATAACGAGCACCTGGAGCTAAAACTTTTGAGAATGAATCCAGTCTAATAACTCTACCATCAACATCCAATGAAAGGAAGGATTTGGTTAAAGCGTTGATGAATTCTTTATGATCTTTGGCTTGTTCTTTAATGCTTCTTTGAGTTAAATCCTTAGTATATTCATCCATTTGTAGGAAATAGTAAGGTTCATCTTCCAAAATGATTAAATCATGTTCTTGGGCAATCTTATAGATTTGAGCCTTTCTATCAATACTTAAAGAAGAACCAGTTGGGTTTTGACCAGTTGGAATAGTATAGATTAACTTTGGCTTTTTACCCACCCAATTGTTTAATATTGTTTCTAGCTTTTCTGGAATGATACCGAAATCATCAACAGGTATTGGAGAAGTTGTAACACCAACGGCATGGGCAGTTTCTAAAGCTGAACTGAAAGAAAATTCTTCAGCCAAGATTACATCACCTCTATTGGTAAAAGTTCTTAATACGGCATCCCAAGATTGAGTATTACCAACGGTGGAAATGATATCCCAACTATCATATGGGATATCGTGAATCAATCTTGTATGTTCTTTTAAAAATGAACTTAATTCTGGTAAACCATTACTGTTACCATATTGTAAAGCTCTTGCCAATGGAACATCGGTTGGATGTTCTAGTTGTTTTGGATCCTTGTTGATGGTTAAAATGGTCTTTTCATCTTCAGTTAATGGGACAGCACTGATACCATTTTTGAATGGAGCACTTGGAGATTCAACGGTAATCTTATTGAATGGGAAATTTTCAGCTAATGGTAAACCACCACCTAAAAAGACGACATTTGGATCGGAATAGTAACCAAAGGCGGTTTTCAAGACTGAAGGTTTACGAGAACGTGCTTCGTCTGAAAATAGATGTGAAAAATCTTTTGGACCAGTCATAATGATACCCTATTATGTTTCTAGTAGAAAAAATTCTATAGCTATAGGTATAGAAGGAAATTTTTGATGAGTATATAAATTTTATGCCAAAATGACAAATTGACTCATTTATATAATTATAATCAAAAAAAGTCGTTCTCGGTTACTCTTGTTGTTGTGGTTTTTTCCCAGTTGTAAATTTTTATGACAATTAATTTTAAATTTTAGTGAGAAGATTGTGTTAAAAATGTGGAAAATTTGGAAAATGCGAAAAGCTTTTGAAAAAAGAGCGCGCAAAAAAATTAGAAAAGGCGCTGAAATTTTCCCGATAAGGATCGATAACAAAAACGGACCCAAAGGGTAAATGACGGGATTTGATGGTATTTAGTGGTAATTGATGGGAAAAAAGTGGGTTATTCTTCGTGGAACTTCTATGAGTATATTCGTGAGTATGATTCATGATTAATCACCGAGCCCTCTTAGAATTTTGGGGGAATGGCCCCTCCTACCAAAGATCTTGAAGACTTTGGTGAGTCATTGGCGGAGATTGGAGTTGACGATGATATGCTTTGATTTAAGACACGATTTAAAAATTTGATTTTCATTTGGATGATTGGACTATCAACTGCTATCAGCAAGAGTGTGCGAAAAGGAAAAGTTTACCAAATACCTTGCGTGTACTCATTGGGTTGTTAGGAGTTGTTAAGTTTCGAGAGACTAGTGTGTGCCTGAATTGTGTTGGGAGCAAAAGACGATAAATTCTACCAAGTACATGACACTGATATTTCCTCTAATGCACTATCGCATTATGACTAATACCACGTTGAGAGTAATACAAGAGTCATTGATAATATTTCGTCACACTGAGCTGGCACCTCGTCTACAAAATTTTAGCCACACACTTTTTGACACCTAAATATGTAAACATGGAAGTATAGTATGGATATATTCAAAATAATAAATGTCGTAAAAATAGTGTATTTTATGAAATTGATGCCGCTTATAAGCTTAAATATTCTCCACAAGTTATTAAATGTACTACTATTAAAACAATGGTGCTAATTTATGAAAATTTATGGCATAACAATTCGCTATTGGGTGCTTTTAAAAGATTAACTCAGACTATTCTTCAACCATATAAAGAGCATTGAACCTGTGAACTGCAAAATCAGGATGTAAAGAGGACGTGGAGGGTGGAGGGAGGTGATACCTACCGCGATTTTAAAACTCACCACACCTCGACTATATCATAGGTCCACTATCCTATATTAACCACAACAACAAGCATTCAAGACACTAATTCACTATCGAAATGTACTTGTTATACCCAGTAATGTAGTCAAATAACATCACCAAGTCCATCAAGCACTAACCGAATCAACCTTTATTCTATCTAACCTGATAGTTATGAGCACTTAAACTTGACTTTTTGGCTTACATAACATTTTTTTGAATTTTTGAGATCCGAAAAAGTTCAGTTTTCCTCTTTTTTTTGATTTCTTTGATTGTTATTTTGATTTTTTTTGTTAGAAGATTTTGTTTCTTTTGAAAGGGATAATTTTCATTTTTTTTGACCTTCACCGAAAATTACTGCAGTGGATGGACAATTTTTGGACACAATATACTTAAATTCTAGTGGAGCACTGAAACTAGTAGGTGGATCTTCTTTTCATTAGACAAAATCATACATCTTACCTGTATTGTAAACGAAACAAGAAAACACCTGAAGGGAGACATACACACATAATTACAAGGTCATGTCTTTCTTAGGAGTGTTCAAGGCCATTTTCAGCTACGCTCCACAGACAGATCAAGAACTCTCCATCGATGAAGGTGATATACTTTATCTACTGGAGAAATCACAGGAGGACGATTGGTGGACCGTTAAGAAAAGAGTCGTTGGTGCCGATGTTGATGAACCAATTGGTCTAGTTCCATCTAATTATATTGAACCAGCTGATATCATTGGTACTGCAGTGGCATTATTCGATTATGAAAAACAAACAGAAGAAGAGATAACTTTTAAAGAAGGAGAACAATTCGAAGTTTTTGATGATAAAGATCCAGATTGGATCTTGGTCCAAAAGAACAATACAGAATTTGGATTCGTTCCTTCTAATTATATAGAGTTTAGAAAAACTGGCACTACTGGTTTAACAAATGCTCCAACTGCTACTTCATCAAAACCTATTGCCATACTCGCACCTCCTCCTTCGCATCCTTCTTTAGCAACTTCTCCTATCAATGCTCAAGCCTCTCAACCTGCTCAGCCTCAAAGACCCGAACAATCACAGCCTTCATCACAGCGAGATGTCGATGACAACACACCCCCATTGCCAAGTGTTCCAAAGAACAATGGTCGCTATGACTTTGATGATCATCAAGACAACCATCACTCTGAAGATGAGGATCTACCTCCTCCAAAACCTGCTAGACCAGGTCAATCCGAACCATCTTCATCAACTTCCAATCGTAGATCACAACCATCAAGAGTAGAGCAAGATGAAGAGGACATTGAAGAACTATACACATGGCAAGTCAGTGAAGTTGACGGCCGTAAAAAGAAAAAGGCAATGCTTGCAATTGGAAATGGCACCATCTATTTTTCTCCAGATTCTGTCAATGGGGGAACCCCACAACAATGGAAAATCAAAGATTTACTATCATACAGTAATGAAAAGAAACATGTCTTTTTAGAGTTTAGAAATCCACTATACTCATTGGAAATTCATGCTGGTACAAAAGATGTTGCTGGTGAAATTTTGTCATTATTAAGTGAACTGAAAGGTTCAACTTCATCTCAAGGTTTTAGAGAAGTTAAAAATGCTGTAAAGTCAAAAGGTGAGAAATTAGGTAAAATCTTATACGATTTTGAAGCTCAAGGTGATGACGAACTTACAGTGTTCCAAGGTGATGTGGTTAATATCCTTAACGACAAAAGATCTCCAGATTGGTGGATGGTTGAAAATATCGCTACTGGAAAAAATGGTGTAGTTCCAGCGCAATTTGTTGAAGTTAAAAAATCTTCCTCATCAGGTACTGCAGGTTCAGGTTCGAGTTCATCAAATGGTGGAAGTTCATCATTTGCAAGTAAATTCAAACTGACAAGATCAAAATCAAAAGATAATGTTAAAGCATCCCCCCAAAAGAGGTCATCAACCTCCCCACAAAAAAAACAGCAGCAGTCTTCTTCTTTGTCTTCGGCACCAAAGCCTTCAAGGGTCAGAACTTGGGAAGATAGATCTGGTACTTTCAAAGTTGACGCTGAATTCTTGGGTGTTGTAGAAGGTAAAATACACTTACATAAGACAAATGGAGTCAAAATTGCAGTTGCTGCACCAAAATTATCCTTGGTCGATTTAGAATACGTTGAGAGAGTTACTGGTATGTCATTAGAAAACTTTAAAACTAAAAGTAAACCAAGTGAGGATGATAAAGAAAGAAGGGAAAGAAGAGAAAGAGATCGCAAGAGAAGGGAACAGGATGAAAAGGAACGTGAAAGAGACAGAAGAGAGCGTGAAAGAGATAGAAGAGATCGTGAATATGAAAGAGAGGAAAGAGAACGTTTACGTAAAGAACTTGATGAGGCTAAAAGATTGGCATCGGAAGTTAAGAGAGCTGCCTCTGTAGAACAAGCACCTCCTCAACAACCAGCAAGATCAAGATCAAATTCAAGAAATAACAACAATGGTTCTCACAAGAAGCGTGGTACATCTGGATCCAGTAAACCAGAATATGACTGGTTTGAGTTCTTTTTAGAAGCTGGTGTTGATGTTAATCAATGTCAAAGATATACAACAAATTTCCAAAACGAACAAATCGATCCAAGCATCATTGAATCTATCGATTCGGCCATCTTAAGAACTTTGGGTCTTCGTGAAGGTGACATCATTAGAGTCACAAGATACTTGGATCAAAAGTTCAACCGTCAACCAAAAGAAGCGTCAACCAATGCCACTGGCGGTTTATTTTCTGAACCTTCCGGTGCTTTAAAAGTCAATCGTACAGGATCTGCAAATCAAGTTGGTGGTTCATTACCTTCCCCAACTAAAGCTGATTTTCAACAACAACCAAGCTCAAAATCTGATGATGATGCTTGGACCGTTAAGCCAGCAAATGAAACATCAAAATCTACAAACTTGGCTAGCGTTACAAGTGATAATTCAAATGCTCCAAAATCTGGATTACAAACTCAACAGTTCACTGGGTCAATGCAAGATCTAGTAAATTTGAAGCCACTACAGCCAACAGCAACCGCTTCGTCAACTAAATCAAACACATCGACATACGCACCAGCCCCTTACAAGCCTTTACAACCAACTAAATCTGGTAACCCTGCTGCTAGTAACACTGTTGTTGCGCAAAAGACAGGTCAAATTACAGCACAACCAACTGGACTTGTCCCATTAGATCCATTCAAGACTGGTGGGGGTAATCTTTTACCGTTTGCCACTGGTGGATTTGTCTATTTACCAATTCAACAGACTGGTGCATTAGCTTTACAACCAACTGGTTTGGTTCCATTGCAAAAAACCGGTGGTCTTTCAAGCAACATCACTGGAGGTTTACCATTGCAACGTACGGGATTAATCCCACTACAGAAAACTGGTCAATTAAGTACATACCCAACAGGTGGATTCCCACAATTTGGTGCTACTGCTTCTCTTCCTCCTCCATCCACTACATTTGGTCAGCTACCACTGGCGTTGACAGGTGGAGCTCTAGCACAACAGCCACAAACAACATTTGGTAATCAAGTATCATCAACTGTTACCGGAGGTGCTCCAAAATTGCAACAACAACAACAAATTCTTCAACCTGCTGCTTTAACCGGTGGTCTTGCCCCACAATTTCCACAAACCACCTTCGGTGGTCAACCAAGTGGAGCGTTCAATACACAACTCGGTTCCAATAGCTTCCAACCAACTGGTGCTTTCCCACAAACCACATTTGGACAAAATACATTCAATACCACCTCATTCAGTCAACAGCCTACAGGATTTCAACAGCAGCAACCACCGTTTGCCCAAAGCTCATTTAGTCAACAACCTACAGGGTTCAATCAAGCTCAATCTCCTTTCAACTTACAATCAACTGGTTTTAATTCCCAACCACAGCTACAGCAACCTCAATTTTCCCAACAACCTCAATTTTCTCAACAACCTTTCAATCAACAGTTAAACCAAGTCACAAACGGGTTTCAAAATACCTCATTACAACAGCAACAACCTTTCAACTCTGGCTTTCAACAGCAGCAAATACCACAAACTTCGTTTGGTGGATTTGGTCAACAGCCACAACCAACTTTTGGACAACAGCCTCAGGCAACATCTGGTGGATTTGGATCACAACCACTAGAAGCACAGCCTACCGGTTTTGGTTTTGGTAATAGTGGTGGATTTGGACAAACAGCACAACAAGGTCAAGGTCAAAGGGCCAATTTAGCCAATGCTACTCCAGATAATCCATTTGGATTTTAACTTGAACCATTTGAAATATAAGATAGTTAGATGAATGTACACTAGAGTTAGATCTAAAAATTTGAACTAAGAAGAAGTAGTTGTTCCTAATTGTAGCAAAGCCCATATTCAAGCGATGTGATATAAAATGGGTCGTACCTTAATTTGTGGCTACTGTGTGGTGCCCGAAGCGATGATCTCTGTCAAGAAAGTGGAAAATTTTAGGAGATTCGATGAGGTGAGGCAAGTACAGAAAAAAAGGATTAGACATCATTTAATTTCCCTTGTGTTTAAATCTCTCTATATAAAGTTGTGATCTAAAAGTTTTCAAAAGTTCAACTGGTCAGCTTTTACCCTTTCTGTACTAGAAAGCATTAACAACGGGCATAGTTTTTAATATTTGAGGAAAAGACCTGTCAAATCGGTAGTTTTAGTAGTGGAAAAATTCAAAAAAATAAGAAATTACAATTCTTTGAGCAAAAGTTCAATAACTAGTTCACCAGTTGAATTGGTTTAAAATCAGTCAAAATCCATTTATTACTGTCTTTTCCAATTTATCAGTGGTTCAGATCTACAATTTTCAAACCAAGTAAACTCTATCAGTTCAGACTTTGAAGTCATCTGTGTTTTGATCTGTCTGTTTGTGCTTGTGTTTTTTTTGCTTTTCTGATTTTATCTATTAGGTTTAAACAACTCATCCAATCCTCTCCTGTTGAGTTCAAACCTGTTGATCGAAGAAAGCTATAGAAGGATAAAAGATCTGGAACGATTCTACCTGTGCCAAATTGGAAGAATGTCATCACGTCATGTGTCACCAGAGACACCTTTAACATCTATATCATCTAACTCATGTACAACTATACCACAGATCCAATACAGTACATTGAAACCATGTTCTCATCTATCACAAGTTTTAAACTCCAATGCCAAAGAAACAGTATTACGAAATTATGCCCTAGCTGTCAAAGTATCCCATTTTAACAATCTATCGAGTTTCAATCTACCGATTTTCAAATTACCAAAAGGGTCCAAAGGCAGGTTTGACCGAAGCAGAATCATGAAGTTAAGATCCAAAGTTTTAAAATGTAAAGATTGTCATGATAGCTTGGGTAATACTTTCATGTGCTTGCAATGCCCTCACGTTGGATGTCTTCACAAAAATCATTTTGTCAATCATGCCAAACTTGCTGGACATATCTTTGGTAAGTATAGGGATTTTCAAATTTCATCTATCTTAATGTCAATACTAACATTTATATAGGTATCGATGGGCATTTGGGATACCTTTTTTGCTTCAAGTGTGGCGATTATACTACGGATCGCTCACTGGAAGCTATACGTCAAATTACTATTTCGTCAGATAGTCAATGTAGGTGAGACGGCATTATCCTCTTTTTATTTGGTCTTTGCGCCAAATTTCAATCACCATATACTAACATTTTTATACTTAGCCCATCAAGATAGATTATATCAAGAACAAGATGACCAAGATGAAGCTGATGAAAAGTTGATTAGTGAATATTCAAGATCCACAAGTTTCAAACCAACCAATGGGCTACGAGGTCTTGTAAATATGGGATCCACCTGTTTTATGAGTAGTGTAATACAGACGATAGTGCATAATCCAATAATGAGGAATTTCTTCATGACAGAAGGCCATATCAATTGTTCTAAGGATAAAGATTCTTGTATGACTTGTTCCCTTGATGAAATTTTCACAGATTTTTACACTTCAAATAAAACATCAGGTTTTGGACCTGTATCATTGTTAAATTCTGCTTGGAGGATAAACAAATCTTTAGCAGGTTATTCAGAACAAGATGCACATGAATTTTGGCAGTTCTTAATCAATCAACTACATCAAGATCTAACCAACAATTCGAAAAGACCATCATTAAATGAATTATCAACTTCCATGGATCATTCATCCTGTTCTTGCATTGTACATCAAACTTTTTCAAGTGATTTACAAAGTTCTATCACATGCCAAAAATGTCATAACGTTGTCAATACTATTGATATGAGTATAGATTTTTCATTGGGGATTACACATAGTGATGATTTAATTGGTTGTTTTAAAAATTTCACTCAAGATGAGAAATTAGATATTAAATATAACTGTATCAAATGTAAAGAACGTACAAACGTTTTTAAAAAATTATCCATATCAAAATTTCCAAACGTTTTAACCATTCAATTGAAAAGATTTGAACATACAAATGCTTCAGTTAAATTAGAAAAATTTATAAAATTCCCAATGTTTATGAACATGAGTGAGTTTTCAACTGCATATCAAACAAACAATGGTCAAATGGATCCAAGTTTAACCTATGAACTTTTTGCAGTGATCTGTCATATTGGATCGGTCAACACTGGCCACTACATTACTGTGATCAAAAACTCAGAAGGCGAATGGCTCAGGTTTGATGATTCAGTGGTGACCCTTCTCACTGTGGAGCAGGTATCACAACTGACGGTCTACTTACTGTTCTATATAGTTCATAAATTTGATTGAAAGAGTGAAATTTTTCACTAGTCATGGCTTTGAAATTTACTATATTCAATTGGAAACCCAATAGACACCATAGCATAAATGGATTGTTCACTGAATTTAACCCATAAAAGTGCTATACATTACACACTACAATAGCATAACATTTAGATCATATAATTCTAATAGTAAAAGTTTCTGTAGTAAATAACCGTGTAATACTAGTAATCTCCTGACCATTTACTGCCTTTTTCCAATTGTGACAATTACTTATGGGCTGATTTGTCCCAAGCCATTTTTTTGTGACAAGGCTGGACGATCGCAGGAGTTAGATTGTGAGGTGGCAATTTTAGCGAAAGGAAAGTGAGGAAATTCCGCCTATGATTCTCACCAAGACACATTTTGTCCTTCCGGCATGGCCCGCCTGGGCAGTAAAAGAAGATGGAAAAAAGCTTAAAAAAACTAGCAAAAGACCAAATTGGGTAAAAATTGAGAAAAAGGAAAACATTCCAACTTTTGCCTTTTTATCAAACAAATTCTCATTTTAGACAAATTTTAGACAAACTGGTGTTGACAACTCAAGTGATAAATGGTAGTTAGATTGCTCAATAGGAAAAATATATCTATCATGTCTCAGAATATTGCTACGAAGCCGTCGATATTCTCCCTGGCCTCTGTCGGTCCTGGTGCTCCTCCTGCTTCTGGTGGTGGTGGTGGTATTGGTTCAGTTGGGTTCAGTCGGGGGATAAGCTCATCCCAGTCAAATGCTGCTGCTGCTGCCAGACAACAAAGACCCTGTTCTAACTGTACTTGTTCTCCAGGACTACTTTCCAGGCAAAATAAAAAGCATTCGTTGTTCTTAAGACAATACTCTAAGAGAAATTCATACTCTACATCTCCAAGAAAATCCCTTTCTGCTGAAAGTATATACTCGTCCGACTCTTTATGTACCACCAAGAACGTCAATACAACACAAAGATTAGAAAGTTTGAGAAACAAGTTGAAAGATAACGATTTGGCTGTTTATATTGTTCCAAGTGAAGATGAACATCAATCTGAATACGTATCTGCTGCTGATCAAAGAAGAAGTTTTATTTCTGGGTTCACTGGGTCTGCAGGTATTGCCATCATCACTAGAGATCTATTAAATTTTAATGAAATCCCAGAAGGCAAGAGTGCCTTGAGTACTGATGGAAGATACTTTAACCAAGCTGGTCAAGAACTTGACTTCAACTGGTTGTTGCTGAGACAAGGTGCGAAAGGTGAACCAACTTGGCAAGAGTGGGCTGTTAATGAAGCCATTGAACAGTCATTAGGCGTTGGTAAAAAATTAGTCAAGATTGGTATTGATCCTAAAGTTATCAGCTATAAGGAAGTGTTACACTTTGAACAGCTAATCAAACGTAAAGTTGATGAAAATGGTGGTGAAGCAAAAGTTGAGTTAGTGGCAATAAAGGAAAATTTGATTGATAGTATTTGGGGAAATTTTGAAGAGGTTCCAAAAAGACCAACAAATGATGTGATAAAATTGGAAAAGCAATTTCATGGAGAAGATTTTGAATCTAAACTGAAAAGATTACAAGCTGATTTGAAAGAGTCAAATTCAGATTCTATTTTATTATCAGCGTTGGATGAAATTGCTTGGTTTTTGAATTTAAGAGGTTCAGATATAGATTATAACCCAGTATTTTTTTCATATCTAATAGTGACAGGAGATGAAGTCAAACTTTTCACAAATAACTCATATTCTGATGAAGTTAGAGACTATTTACACCAGAACAGAATCAAAGTTCACCCATATGAAGCTATTTGGACTCATTTATCTTCAACAGCTAACATATTAAAAGAAAACTCCAAATTAATATCGATTCCAGAAAATGCATCATGGGAAATTATTAGAAATTTAAACAACTGTAAATTCAAGCAAATCCACTCACCAATAGATTTTTATAAATCTGTAAAGAATGAAACTGAGATTAAGAATTTTGAAAAAGCTCAACATAAAGATGGTATCGCTTTAGCAAAATTCTTTGCTTGGTTGGAACATACCTTAATCGAAGGGAATAGTTTAATCGATGAATACTCTGCTGCTGAAAAGTTGATTGAATTCAGAAAAGAGCAACCAAATTACCAAGGTAATTCTTTCGAGACCATCAGTTCGACAGGTGCCAATGCTGCAGTAATTCATTACTCTCCACCAAAAGATAACAGTTCAATGATCGATCCCTCGAAAATCTACTTGAACGATTCAGGCTCCCAGTTCTTGGAAGGTACCACTGATATAACTAGAACTTTACATTTCACTACTCCTCTCCAAGAGGAAATCAACAATTACACGTTAGTATTGAAGGGTAATTTAGCAATTGAACAATTGACTTTCCCTGAGGGTACCAACGGTTATATGATTGATGTTTTAGCTAGACAGTTCTTATGGGCCCAAGGTCTTGACTATAGACATGGTACAGGACATGGCGTGGGGTCATATTTAAACGTTCATGAGGGTCCAATTGGTATTAGTTTCAGAACAAACTTAATTCAATACTCATTAAAGAATGGTAACGTTATAACAAATGAACCAGGTTATTATGAAGATGGTAAATACGGTATTCGAATTGAAAATGATTTATTAGTTGAAGAAACCAATTTGAAATTTGGTGATAAAGTTTTCTACAAATTTAGAAATTTGACTCAAGTTCCTTACTGCAGAAAATTGATCAATGTGAAATTGCTCTCATCAACTGAAATTGATATCGTTAATAAATACCATGCTAAAATTTGGAAAGATATCAGCTCTCATCTAGAGTTGAACTCATACGCATACAACTGGTTAAAAAGAGAAACTAGACCTTTATGAATCATGTCTCCTCTTGGATATTGTCATTGTGATAAATGTTGAATTTATTGCACCAAACTTGTTTTTCTATTGTATCCACTAGAATTTCACTCTGCATGTTCTTTTTCTATTGTTAGTTCATCTGATAAGAGATGATCTTCAAAAATCTTCTTATATCTATTTATTCTTTATCCTTTTTGTCTTTAATACTACAGCCTAAGCTGGCTCTTATTTATAATTTGACTGTATTGTTGTAATAAATCACTTTTGCCTATTGCTATTACTATAATCTTAACAAGCGAGTTGTGATTGTATGCGTCCCAAACCAAAAATAATGAAGTCCGATCCGGCGGCAGTTCCAGTATACACTAATGAACTTGAAGAGAATGAAGTGTATAATAATCCATGATTAGAGATCGAATCAAGTGCGAAGATTCAATACTTACGTTGTTTACATTCAAATCTCAATATTTGAAAGATTAGTATTCCGTGGTTAGGTGTGGAAATCTCTTAATCTTTTCCTTAGTTGTGATATATTGAAATTCTTTTCATCAATTCAGTATTAACATTTCAAGGTATTGCAAACACAACAAACATATAACTACAGAGGACTATTTAATACCTTATCAGAAAGATCGTGAATTGACTTCTCCAGTCTGATTTAGCCAAAGTAGTAGTCAAGTAAAGTTGTTGTCTCAGTTACCACTTATTTATGTATTTCTGCAGCCGGAACTGATGAAAATTTATGTTTATCCCTCGGTTTTCTATCATGCTCATCGCATGAAATTTTTTTTTTCTACCTATGTACTCAAATTTTCTTTATGGCATAATTAATACCTATTTATATGATTGAAGATTCATCTAGACAAGCTTGAAGTAGACTACAAAGATAGTGATTATTTAAAGCGAGCATTGACTTACAACAAAGGAAGGCTCAGCTGTTACATTTCACATTTCAGATCGCAACTTATCTTGTTCTGCAGAAGTTTACAAAGTTTTATCATTATACTGAAAGTATAGACTGATCAAGATGTGTGATCAAATCCCGCTCAACTATAGTGGTTCTTTAAAGAAGTTCACAACTTTTAGGGAGTTTTACACAAAGAAAAGCATACAAGAAACAGCGTTAGAATTCAACACCTCAGAGACTATAACTGACAACTTGAATCGTCTTTCTATCATTGCATTAGATTCACAAATCACAACATCTTTCTTATATTCATTGGACAGTATATTCTTAGATTTGGTTTCAAGATGGATCTCAGACCCACGTATTGAATTAGAGTTCATCAAACAAAAGGGAATTACAGCATCTGTTCAAGGTTCATCAATTTTAGGTGCGATTGGTAGAATCATTTCACTAGCACCAGAAATTGCACCATTGGTTGAGTATTTCTTAGAAAATATTCAAATCTTCAATAATCTTGAAGGAAAGACCACTAGCATTAATGATAACGAACTTCATGAAATTTTACTAGCATTTTATAGATTATTACATTTTGATCATGAAAGATTTTTGAGATTTATCACTCCAGATCTTCTATCAACCATTTTAGGTTCCTCACCAAACCTAATTATCAAATACTTAACAATCCAATTGTTATCGAAATATCTTGGGTTAGCTGAAAAGGCCAAGAATGACATTTTAAATAACTACATTGGTCAAGAGTCATTAGTTTCAACATATGAAAATGACAAAGATGTTGACTACAGGTTTATTGCAATTCTCGAAGCGAAAAGATTATCTAATTTCCATCAGCTCAAGAAATTGGAAATACAGCATAAGGCAACAGATACTTATATCACAATTGAAGCTTCAGACTTAAGTTCACTCGTTGTTTCGGTATGTGGTGTACTTGTTCCAAAAATTCATTTTGATCAACATATTACAAAATCAAGTGACTTTGTTCCAACTGAAAGATCCATTGCTACCCTAAGGAAACTTGCCACTGACGTTCAACATTCCAAGCCTGTGATGCTTGTAGGTGGTGCAGGTTCAGGTAAGACCTTCATAATCAACGAACTCAGTAGATACCTATCCTGTGATAAAACAATTGTTAAAATTCATCTAGGTGAACAAACCGATGCCAAGTTATTACTTGGTACATACACCTCAGGCCAAAAACCTGGTACATTTGAATGGAGACATGGTGTGTTAACGACTGCTGTTAAAGAAGGTCGTTGGGTTTTGATCGAAGATATTGATAAGGCACCAACTGAGGTGCTGTCAATATTGTTAAGTCTTTTGGAGAAGAGAGAATTGACTATACCGTCGAGAGGTGAGGTTATAAAAGCTGCTAATGGTTTCCAATTGCTATCAACTATTAGGTCATCGAGGGATCTAAAGAAGAAGTTCTCTGTCCCAGACCTTATTGGTTTAAGATTATGGAAGAGATTGACTTTAGAAGAACCTGAACAAGATGAACTAGCCCTAATACTATCCTCCAAATACCCACTACTTCAAAAAATGATACCGTCTTTCTTGAAGCTTTATGAAGCTATTCAAACTACTTATAGCGCCAAAACTTTTCTAGTCCTAAACAAAGGATCTCATCCTAGAGTCATATCAGTCAGAGATTTAATCAAATTCTGTAATAGAGTCAATGTTCTATTTTACAACAGCAACATCAATGATACCAACCACTTATTAGACTCTACTGTCTTTGATAACATTTTTGCTGAAGCAGTCGATTGCTTTGCTAGCGCAATCAGTGAAGCACAAGCTTTATCTCCATTAATTCATGCGATTGGAGAAGCTCTGGAAATACCGTCTTCAAGAGTTCAATTATTTTTATCAAAACATATCCCCTTATATGAAGACTTTGGTGATCGCCTAATTATTGGCAGATCGCACTTGAACAAAGCACCAACTTCCTTATACAAGAAAAAATCGACTGGTAACAACACATCCTTCGCCAGAACCAATCATTCTTTAAGATTAATGGAGCAAATCGGCGTTTCTGTTCAAATGATAGAACCTGTTTTATTGGTCGGTGAGACTGGTACTGGTAAAACTACCGTCGTTCAACAGGTTGCCAAACAATTAAACAAACAAATCACAGTTATTAACGTATCCCAACAAACCGAAAGTGGTGACTTACTTGGTGGTTACAAGCCAGTTAATACCAAATCTGTTGCAGTACCGATTCAAGAGTCCTTCTTGAACCTTTTCCATTTGACATTCTCTGCTAAAAAGAATGAAAAGTTTGAACGTATGTTAATAAAGTGCTTCAACCGTAACCAATGGAAGAATGTGATAAAGCTATGGAATGAGGCTATCAAATTAGCTTATCAGGTACTATCGAACCCAGAGGATATATCAGATGAGGCACCAAAGAAAAAAAGAAGATTGAAC
The DNA here is from genome assembly GCA_030574875.1 of Taiozyma peoriensis. Lineage (NCBI taxonomy): Eukaryota > Fungi > Ascomycota > Saccharomycetes > Phaffomycetales > Wickerhamomycetaceae > Taiozyma > Taiozyma peoriensis. Next base: position 107,929 of record JAJMFM010000012.1, read on the forward strand.
GATAATGATAAATCTCTTCTATTGCAAGAGTGGGAAAACTTTAAAATCAAGATCAAGGATTTTGAAGTTCAATCTGAAACCATGAAAAACTCATTTGTTTTCAATTTCGTTGAGGGTTCATTAGTCCAGGCCGTTAGAAGAGGTGATTGGCTATTGTTAGATGAAATCAATTTAGCATCTGCTGATACATTGGAGAGTTTATCCGACTTGTTATCAGATGTCGCATCACAAAGAAGCATTCTCTTATCCGAAAAGGGTGATGTCGAGTCAATTCAGGCCCATAAAGACTTTAGAATTTTTGGTTGTATGAATCCTGCTACTGATGTCGGTAAGCGTGATCTTCCATTAAGTATCAGATCAAGATTCACAGAGATTTACGTTCACTCTCCAGATGGTGATATCTCAGATCTTTTGCGAATTATTGACAAATATGTTGGTCGATATGCATTGAATGACGAATGGGTTGGTAATGATATTGCTCAGCTATATTTAGAAGCCAAAAAGCTTGCTGATACTAATCAAATTGTTGATGGAGCTAACCAGAAACCTCATTTCAGTATCCGTACCCTGACAAGAACTCTATTGTATGTTTGTGATATTGTATCCATCTATGGTTTACGTCGTTCTTTATACGAAGGTTTCTGTATGAGTTTCTTGACACTTCTAGATCAAACATCAGAAGCAGTTCTAAAACCACTCATTGAACAGTATACAATCAAAAGGTTGAAAAATGTTAGATCAGTACTCAGTCAAATCCCACCAACTCCTCCTGTTGAAGATGGCTCCTTCGTGCAGTTCAAGCATTATTGGATGAAACAGGGCCCATTTGAGGTCATTGACAAGAGAAATTACATTATAACTCCATTTGTTGAGAAAAACCTACTGAACTTGGTTAGAGCAACTTCAGGTAAGCGTTTTCCAATTCTTGTTCAAGGTCCAACATCAAGTGGTAAGACGAGTATGATTAAATATTTAGCTGATATTACAGGGAACAAGTTTGTTCGTATCAATAATCATGAGCATACAGATCTGCAAGAGTATTTGGGTACTTATATATCAGATGACACGGGTAAGCTAGCTTTTAAAGAAGGTGTGTTAGTTGAAGCTTTACGTAAGGGTTATTGGCTAGTTTTGGATGAACTGAACTTGGCACCAACTGATGTTTTGGAAGCTTTGAATCGTTTGCTTGATGATAATAGAGAACTATTTATTCCAGAAACTCAAGAAGTCGTTCATCCCCATCCAGATTTCATGTTATTCGCAACTCAAAATCCTCCCGGCCTATATGGTGGTCGTAAAGTTTTATCTAGAGCTTTTCGTAATAGATTCTTGGAATTACATTTCGACGACATCCCACAAGACGAGTTGGAGGTCATTCTACGTGAAAGATGTGAAATTGCGCCTTCATATGCAAAAAAGATAGTTGAAGTTTATCGTCAACTGTCCATACAACGTCAATCGTCACGTTTGTTCGAGCAGAAGAACAGTTTTGCTACCCTGCGTGATTTGTTTCGTTGGGCCTTGAGAGAAGCTGTCGGATATGAACAGTTAGCTGCCAATGGTTACATGTTATTAGCTGAGAGAGTTAGAAAACCTGAGGAGAAGATTGTTGTCAAAGAAGTTTTAGAAAGCGTCATGAAGGTAAAGCTTGATATGGATGCTTATTACGAAAATTTGGAAGATAAAAACTTATTCGAGCTTGAATCCTCAGTTGTCTGGACCAAAGCTATCCGCCGTCTTGCAGTTCTTCTCTCCACCTCGCTGGCAAATAATGAGCCTGTCCTTCTGGTTGGTGAGACTGGTTGTGGTAAAACAACTGTGTGTCAACTACTTGCGGAATTCAATAAGAAGAAATTGGTAACTGTTAATGCTCATCAAAATACCGAAACTGGTGACCTACTAGGTGCACAAAGACCTGTTCGTAATAAATCTGAGGTTCAAAAATCGCTGATTGAGAAAATCTCTAAAGTATTAGAGAGTTTGAATGTTCAAAACTCCTTTGACAATCTTGAGGATCTGCTAAAATTATATGACTCTCTCGATAAATCTGCTATACTTGATGAAGATAAAATAGAGATTCAGAAAACCAGAGATTCGTTAAACGTCTTGTTTGAATGGACTGATGGTCCCCTTATTCAAGCACTAAAAGACGGACAATATTTTTTGCTTGATGAAATATCATTAGCTGATGACTCTGTTTTAGAAAGACTTAATAGTGTTCTAGAACCAGAAAGAAGTTTATTGCTAGCTGAGAAAGGCGCTGAAGATAATTCTATCACTGCTGCAGATGGATTTCAGTTTCTAGCCACAATGAATCCAGGTGGTGATTATGGTAAAAAGGAATTGTCTCCTGCATTGAGAAATCGTTTCACTGAAGTTTGGGTGCCATCCATGGAGGATTTTAACGATGTATTGACTATTGTCACTGAAAAGCTGAGCGCTGATGTCAAACATTTAGCTCAAACTATTGTCAAGTTTTCCGAGAGTTTTGGCAAGAGGCTGGGTGGTGGGAATATATCAAGTGGTGTCATTTCTCTACGTGATATTTTAGCTTGGGTGCAGTTCGTTAATAGTTCTTTTGAAAGTACTGGATCAGTGAATGGCTCTTTACTGCATGGAGCTTCTATGGTCTTTATCGATGCCCTGGGAACAAACAATACTGCATATTTGGCCGAATCCGAGGAAAAATTAGCTTTGCAGAAACTTGAATGTGTCCAGGAGTTATCCGAGTTGGTCGGTGATGATTTATCAGTCTACTATAATGAGCAAGTATCTGTGAAGTTGACTGAAAAGACTTTAAAAGCAGGTATCTTTGAGTTAAATGTCAATCCAGAAAATGCAGGACAAGACTCCTTCAGTTTTGAAGCCCCAACAACAGCTTCAAATGCAATGAGAGTAATCAGAGCATTACAACTCTCAAAACCTATACTGTTAGAGGGTAGTCCTGGTGTTGGTAAGACCAGTTTGGTTTCTGCCTTGGCTAAGGCTTCTGGTAACCTTTTGACTCGTATTAACTTGTCAGAACAAACTGATTTAGTTGACTTATTTGGATCTGATGCTCCAGTGGAGGGTGGAAAAACTGGTGAGTTTGCTTGGAGAGATGCTCCTTTCCTTCGTGCAATGCAAAAAGGTGAATGGGTACTTCTCGATGAGATGAATTTAGCTTCTCAATCAGTTCTAGAGGGTTTGAATGCATGTCTGGATCATCGTGGTGAAGCTTATATCCCAGAATTGGGAAGATCATTTATCCGTCATCCAAATTTCCTTGTCTTTGCCGCACAAAATCCACAATATCAAGGTGGTGGCAGAAAAGGTTTACCTAAATCTTTCATTAACAGATTTTCCGTCGTTTATGTTGAAACTTTGACTGCGGAAGATTTGCTATTGATCGCAACCCATTTGTTTCCAGGGATCTCATCTGAAGTCTGCTCAAAAATGATTAAGGTTATATCGCAACTAGAATATGAGATCGGAGCAAAGAAACAATGGGGCACTACCGGTGGCCCATGGGAGTTCAATTTGCGTGATACTTTAAGGTGGTTACAACTGTACAGTACCGAGGAACTGCCTTCAAATCTATCTCCTGTTGACTTCTTAGACATCATTATCTGTCAAAGATTTCGCCTAAGAGCTGATAGAGACAGAGCCAGAGACTTGGTGAAAAGTGTATTTCCAGAAGCTTACTTCAGTGATAATCTCTTCAACTTTGGTGATTCATTTATTCAAACTAGGAAATCAATTATGCCTAGAAGCAGCACTCTCCAGCTCACTTCAAATTCACACTTGAATCATTTGCAAAGTAACGTCCCATTTCTGGAGACATCTTTGTTTGCACTGAAGCATAACTGGCCCTTGATCTTTGTTGGGCCCACAAGCTCTGGTAAAACAGACTTAGTCAGATATTTAGCCACATTATCGGGTGAAAAAGTTGTCGAGTTCTCAATGAATAGCGATGTTGATAGTATGGATATTTTGGGTGGTTATGAACAGGTTGATTTAACACGTCAAGTTACTGCTGTCACCACAAAAGTCATTTACAACCTAAGATTTCTCTTAGCATCTTATTTAAAAACGTCTAACACAATTGCCAGAAATGTTTTGGAGCTTTTGAGATTGCTCGACTACTTGAATAAAAATCATGTCACGGCTGCAAACTTTATTGAGTTTTATGACAACTTTTCAAAGTTTAGAGATGTTTTTATTGGATCTGACGAGGTTAATGAAATCAATGACGAGATTGAAAGTTTGTTAAAGGCTATTAATGGTACTAAAGACATCAGGTTTGAATGGTTTGATGGTCTTTTGGTCAAAGCTGTTGAAGAGGGCCATTGGTTAGTTCTAGATAATGCTAATCTATGTAGCCCTTCAGTTCTTGACAGACTGAACTCCTTACTGGAAATTAATGGGTCTTTGATCATCAACGAATGCAGCTTGTCAGATGGTCAACCTCGTGTTTTGAAACCACATAAAAACTTCAGATTGTTTTTGACAGTGGATCCAAAATTTGGTGAACTTTCCAGAGCTATGAGAAATAGAGGTGTTGAAATTTTCCTTGATGCATTAGAGGATCGCTCTACTTCTTTCGATAGAGATGTTTTGAACATCCAGTCTAAGGATGTCAGTTTCGAAAATGGTGAGTTGAATCTGGAGTCTTTGTCCCTTGCCACTAAAGATGACGTTGTAACTCTTTCCAGTCAAATCGAGACGACAGATTCTTCTTCCCACAGTCTTTCCTTAGTATTTGATACTTTATCTTCTAACAAGGACAATACTACGATCGCTCAAACGCTATCAACCATTGTTCCTTTTGTCTCACAGTTAGTACTAGCTCAACTTTCTCAATCTATCAGCTGCAGTTCGGAATTTGAAGAAACTTTAATCTCTGAGTTTGGTCAAATTGTTCAATACCTTGAATATTTGAACGCAACTGGAATAACCAAAAAGCTACATACTGCGTATGGACAAGTGTCTACTAGAGTGTCTGAGCTTATCCACAATGAGGTCGAATTTGAAAATCACCAACCTCTGAATCCAGTATGGAATGTTTTCGTTTTTTCATCACTAAAAAATAATGACGAGCAATTTCCTAAAGAAGTTATTCGCTTCTTTGATCTTCTGGGAAACGTATATACCAGCTTAAACAAGCTTAAAGATGTTGAGCTCAAAGGATCTAATGGGAAAATCAGTGAATTAGGAAACATTGAGGAAGGTGCAGCAATTGTTGCAGGCAGAAATGTGAAGAATGCTTCCAAGTTCAATATCTATAAACTATTGAAAGGTGTTTTCGATTTTTTAGTTTCGAAGATACAAGTTTCTACATTTGATGATATTTCGACGACCTTTGGACTTTTTGAAAGCCTTGAAAAATTGTCGACAATTTGGTTATCATTGTTTGACTCAAGCTCAATAAGAAATGATGCAAAAACAAGAGTCTTTCAAAAGTTCATTAGAGACTGGTCGGAAGATGCTGAAAAGCTGACTTCTGTAACAGAACTGACTTTGCTTTTGGATAACTTTGAAGAAGACCTGAAGTTGAACAGAGGCCAACTAATGACTCAAATTTGGGAAGAATTTAGAGGGACTTATCCAGATTCTGGATCAGCTTGGGAGGCTCGTAACGATCTGTTCAAGTTGATGGTGAAATTTGATAAAGTATCTTCCAAGCAATTCTCTGAGTCTGAAGACTTGGTAGCTTCTTTGAGCTCAACATTATTAGAAATTCACCACTCCACTAACTTTCAAGGCACTTTAGAGGTTGAAGACATTATAGAGAAACTTGAATCAGGAGTCCAGACCCTTGAAGACATTTCCAAGAATTTCCTGGTTCAACGCTCTCATAATTTCCAAGAAAGCTTCAGTCTGTTGTTCAACTTTGTTATCTCGGATACCAAGTCAATCACTTCAGATGATATCACGCTTGCTCACTATGCTGGGCTTGGTCTTGCTGCTTTGGCCGGGTTTGAAAACAAAATTTACCCAAAGGTACTTGACAGTCTATGGGAGAAAATTGATGGAAGATACAAGTCCAAGACTGCTTCACTGTTCACTGATAAGTTTCTGCAAACTGTGTTTGTCAACGTTGATAAGTCTATAGAATTTTCAGCTGATCAAATTGATCAGACTGTCAAAGACTCGTTACTGTTTTCAAAGTTCCTGATTAAGAACTCTCCTTCCGTCTTGACCGATAGAATTGTTCAACATAAGGTTATAGTTGCCTCTTGGTACGCCAAAATATTGAACTTGGTTCTTCCAGTAAAGACTGAATTTGAAATTAGTGACTCAGACATTAATGAAACATTGAAAGTTGTAATTCAAAAGTCAAATGAGGTTGTGAATGTTTCATTCCAGAAAGTTAACAACGCATTCTTCCTTCCAGCCTTGTCTCAGTTATCAGAGACAGAGAACATCAGCGACCTAGGTCAAGCTTGGGTGTTGTTTGCTATTGGTTTGATTCAACTATATGTTCCAGATTCTCCATACGATCCTGCAATTGCAGATCATGTGGTCTATGAGAATTTTGAAAGAAAGAAAATATTTTGCTCATCCATATCCAAGTCCTTGAAGTCTGTGAAAGAAATCCATTTTGGAGATGAAGCTATATTTATTGAACAGTTCGCACCATCTATTGAGAATGATGACATTCCTCAGAAGCCTAGAGTTTTCAGAAGTAAGCTTTCAATCAACAATTTATTCGAAGAATGGCAGTCATTTATGAATTCAACAGTCGAGGTTGAATCCCTACAAAAGTTTTTAGAAGATGCTGAAGATTCTGAGCTCAGCAGACTGTCCCTCCAATTTGACTTATTTCAACAAAATTCGTCGAGCTTCATTGAGCGATTACAGCTGCGATTTAAACACTTCTCAGATGTTAATGACATTTTTAATGGTTATATATTTGCCTTGAAACTTGGGTTCGATCTGATTCTGGAATCAAAAGAGCAATTCAATTCCAAATTCAAATCTAGTCCTCTGTGGTCTATAAGCCCACAAGACTTGACGAGCTGCAAAAATTTTGAAGATGGTTTCAATGACATTAAGGAACTTGTAAAATCTATTGATGTTGAATCAGCTGCCGGTGAGAGACTTTTGAGATTTTTGATGAATTTTATAATAAGTGATGAAGTCGAGTCGTATGACAAAGATAGATTGAACCAAATTTTCCAATCATTGTACTACAGATGGTCTTTGAGAAGAACTCGTAAGGAGGAAAAGGAGGCTGAAGAAGGCAACCTTTTCAAGTTCAACGATAATTCAGAATCAGATGAAGATTTCAAGTTGATGTTTCCTGACTACGAAGAGTACTTGAACATTGATGAAGGCATGGTTATCCAGAAGAATGTCAATGAGATGGAAGAGGAACAAGCCAAATTTGCAGAACAATATATATCTGTTTTCTTGAAAGGCGAAACAAGGGGATTGAAAGATCTTGTGAAGGAAGGATCTGAGATCTCAAAATTCATCATCAAGTCATCATCGGACTTCTCTTCAGGTTTGTCGAATCCATCCACATTGGCGTCAATAGTTCAAAAGTTGGATGAGTCCATAAAATCAGCTTCAAACTCGGCCAATGCTTCTGACCTAGATTTCTATCACGGATTCAGTCCAGCTGAATTAAGAAAGTCGGTTGCATTGATTCAGAAGTTATTGAAAGCTGTTCACGATCTGCTGCTTCAATGGCCGGAACATGCTACCTTGCAAACGCTACATAGAATTTCTTACGAGTATCTATCATACCCTGTGAAAACTCCATTAGCCAAGCTAATTCAGAAGATTGAACAAATCTATACTTTCATATCAGAATGGGAGAAGTATGCCTCAGTTAAAGTGTCACTAAAAGCAAATTTTGATGATTTGACTTCACTGATAGTTTCGTGGAGAAAGTTGGAGTTGTTATGTTGGAAATCCTTATTCAGAAATGAGGATAGACTACATGAAAAAAGTGTGGGTATTTGGTGGTTTAACATGTTTGAGTCAATTATCCTTCCATCATATGGCGATGAACATATCGATATTCTGGAGTTAGTCTCATCTGTCAATCTTTTCATTAGTACAAGTAACTATGGTCAATTTGCTCCAAGATTGAACCTATTGAAAGCATTCTCCAAGCACATTAATATCATAAGTCCAAGTAATAGATTGAAAAATACACTTAAGAATCTAATTACCTTTTATGATCAGTTTGCTCCCCTCATTGAAAATCATTTGATTTCGGAGAGAAAGAGACTACAGAAAGATGTTGATGAAGTCATATTACTCGCCAGTTGGAAAGATGTCAACATTGATGCGTTGAAACAAAGTGCCCGTCGTTCTCATTCCAACCTTTACAAAGTAGTAAGAAAGTACAGAAACTTGTTAGGAACGGAAATCAAATCCTTGATTGAACAAGGTATTTCATGTGATAATAAAATCATCAGTCCCAAGTTCTCCTTTTTAGTCCCACATTTCAGTACAGTTGATTCAGAAAAGTCCTTGAAGGCTTTATCTACTGTCGATTCTTGGAACTCACGTCCATCACATCTTAAAAATACTAATGTTGTCATTTCCAATATGGGTATATACAGTCAACGTGTGAAAGATAAAGAGTATCCAAGCTTGTATGAACTCACTATAGATACAGTAAAAGAAATGGAGCGTTTAAAAGACGAGACCCCTAAAGAATACAAAGAGGAAAATAAAAAACTTGTGGCTGCTCTGAAAACGCAAAAAAGAAAACTCTTAAGTGACACAATCCGTGAATTCAGAAGAATTGGATTAAAGACTCATTTGAGGGAAGATATTCACAAGCTGCAATCATCTGCTACCCTAATCTTATCTAAGACGGAATCTTTTAAAGACTCAAATATTGCTGAAATTGATTCTTACTTTTTCAGAATAATTGATCTTTTACCACGTCTGCGAGCTAGTATCTCCAGTCTTGCTGAAGATGTTCCAATCCCAGATGCTGAGAAAGGTTTAGCGGTGATAGAGAATTTAGTATACTATTTGATCAAAGGTAAGAAGCCATTAGTGAAACTATCTAAAGGACTTGAAAACCTAGAGAAAACCAAATCTTTATTTGAGAAAGCAGCTTCTATCAATGGTACCTTTCTTTCAAAGCAAGGTTTCGAGGTCACACTTGAAAACGTGAAGAACTTCACCAAGTGGCTACCTCAATTGATTGACTTTGCGATTGATACATCTAAGACCTGTTCGAGATTAGCGTCTATTGTACCTGATATCGACTTATTTTATGACTTGAAAGTCATAGTTTCACAACTTGAGAAAAACCTCAAATTCAATTGGAAGTTCACTTCCTCTGTTGCCAAGTTGTTATCAAACTTTGAGAGTGATTTGAAACATCACATCACGTTGTTAATGGAGTGGAAATCCACACATCCAGAGATTGCATTTTTGGCTGACATGGTTATTGATTGGATTAGATCCAATTCCAAATTTGCATTATCATTTGAAGGTGTACCAAGCGCCAGTGTAATAGAAGTTGACTCAAAACTTCGTCAAATATCTTCACGAATCATGGTTGTGTTCCAGAAGGCTACTAAATCTTTAAGTCCTGTTATGCTTACGACAGAAGACGACCAATGGTTTACTACAGCACAGAAAGAAATTCTGGATACTACAAAGGCACTTCATATAGACGCTGTTGTAAAATCGTTTGAAGAGTTGTTTTCAATAATCGAAGAAAACTCGTTTGACAGCAATGACAGTTCTATTATCACAAATTTACTTGTTCAGGCTCATCCATTTTTGAGATCTTATTTGGAATTACTATCAATCGTTTTGAATAGACTGAAAGACAACTACCTCGACTCAAGTCATTCCACTTATGTTCTAGCTACTATATTGTCTAACTTAGCTAAAGATGGCTTCTGTTCACCAGAAGCTCCTAGTGATGTCAAAGATTCTGATAACCTTCAAGATGGTACAGGTCTCGGTGACGGCGAAGGTGTAACTAATAACTCAAATGATGTCGAAGATGACGAAGACTTGACCGAAAATGCACAAGAACCAAACAAGGAGAAAGATGATAAGAAGGATGACGAAGAAGATAACGATGATGCTGTTGATATCGAAGGTGATATGGCTGGTGACCTTGAAGATTTATCAGACCAAGACAAATCTGATGATGAAAATGATAAAGATGAAGAAGAGGAAGAGCTTGATGAGGAAATTGACGATTTAGATGATCTGGATCCTAACGCCGTTGATGACAAGATGTGGGATGAAGAAGCTGGAGAGAATAATAAGGAAAAGGACTCAAAGGACATGCCCGAAGATTCCAAGTCTGATGATGTTCAAGCTCAAGAGGAAGAGGACCAATCTGAAAACAAAGATGACAAAAACAAAGAAGATCAAGATAAAGAGCAACAGAATGATGAGGATAATGACAATGAAGATAAAGAAAATGATAGTCAAGCAGAGGAGGAAGATGATGTTGGTCAACAGGATGATGAGGTTAAGAATGAAGAAAATGAGCAACTTGACCAAAATGTGCCAGAGACCGAAACTCTTGATTTGCCTGATGATATCAATTTAGATTCAGGAGACGAAGACGAAGACAAAGATGAAGGAGAGGAGAATAAGGATGATGGTCTGGATGATAACATGGATATTGATGAGGATGAAATTAAGCAAGAAGATGGCGAAGACGCTGAGAATGGCGAAGACGCTGAATCAGAAGAAGGTGAGGGAGATGAAGATGAGGATTCTAAAGTTGAAGACCAGTTCGCCGATAAAAATGACGATGACTTTGAAAATGAAGAAGGTGAAGGAGAAGAAGAGGAAGAAGTTTTGAAAAATGATGAAAATAATGACGATGAAGATTTGAAAGATGGTGATCAGCAAGAAGACGATAATGAAGCTACAGAAGGTGATCAACTTGAAGGTCTTGATAATGCTGAAACTGGTGATAACAACAACGAAGATATTGATATGGAAACAGCTGTTGAACAAGATTCTGGTGATAAAGGTGACGGTGATCAAGCCGAAGCGAATGAGGAAAAAGAAGATGTTGGTGCTGCAGGATCTGCTGCTCATCAAGAACAGACAGATCCAAACGATGCTGATACAAACGATGATGCTCGTGATAGTGCTAAAGAATCTTTAAAACAACTAGGTGATTCATTAAAAGAATTCCATCGTCGTCATCAAGAAATTCAAGAAGCATCTGAGAAAGATGAAAAAGTTGAACAAGCTGCAAACGAGCGTCCTGATGAATTTGAACATGTTGATGGTGAAAACACTGAGACAGATACTCAAGCACTAGGAGCTGCAAATAAAGACCAAGTTTCCAAAATTGACGAAGATATGGCAATTGATGACGATGAAGAGACGGAAGAGTCAGAAATCAAGAAGGAAGAGCCTGAAGAAGGTGAAAACATTGATGATGATTCAGACGTTGAAGAAGCTGAAAATACTAATGATGAAAAACCGGATGAATTCAACGGTAAGACTAAAGGTGGTTTCATTGGTGAAAGAAAGCAAGATGAAGATCAAAATGAAGGTGACATAATCAAAGCTGAGTTCGAAGAAGAAGATATTGAAGAAGAGTTGGAAACATCATTACTACAACGTGATGATGACAACGATAGCGATTTCAGAGACATTGATGAAGCTCGTGATTTATGGAGAAAGAGTGAAATAGAAACTCAAGACCTCGCAGCTAATCTTTGTGAACAATTACGTCTAATTCTGGAGCCAACTTTGAGTACCAAATTAAAAGGTGATTATAAGACTGGTAAGAGGTTAAACATGAAGAGAATCATTCCATATATTGCAAGTGATTTCCGTAAGGATAAGATTTGGCTAAGACGTACTAAACCAAGTAAACGTCAATATCAGATCATGATAGCTGTTGATGATTCCAAGTCCATGTCTGAGAGTAAATCGGCAGATTTAGCCTTTCAAAGTATTTGTCTTGTTTCTAAAGCATTGACTCAACTAGAATCCGGTGGGTTATCTGTTGTTAAGTTTGGTGAAGATGTCAAAGTTGTTCATCCATTTGAAAAGCAATTCTCATCACAAACTGGTGCAGAAATTTTTCAAAAATTTGATTTCCAACAAACTCGTACTAATGTTAGAAAACTTGTTGCAGAATCTATAAATATCTTTAATAATGCTAGGGCATTGGGAGATGCAGATTTATGGCAACTACAAATCATTATATCTGATGGTGTTTGTGAAGATCATGAAACTTTAAAGAGATTAGTGCGTCAAGCTAGGGAAGAGAAAATCATGCTTGTGTTTGTTGTTATGGATGGTATCAATTCCAACGAATCAATCATGGATATGAGCCAAGTGACTTATGTTCCTGATGCACAAGGTAACATGGTTTTGAAAGTTGATAAATATTTGGATACCTTCCCATTCGAATTCTATGTTGTTGTTCATGATATAAGTGAATTACCAAAGATGCTTTCATTGATTCTACGTCAATATTTTTCAGAATTGGCATCTACGTGATAGTTATTGTCTAAAGAGCAAAACAGAAAAGTGTACATTAGTGTAAATAATACAGATTATAGATTATTAAAATTGACCTACTGCTAAGAGTTCATTCAATCTCGCTTGAGTTTTTGTGATGATGGGCTGCTATTGCACGCGAAAAAATGAAATTTTTTGACACAAAAAAAAAACCCGAGTCAATTGTCAAAAAACGGTTTTTCCGCTCTTCCTTTCACTGTAAAAAGAAAAGTTAGACAAATCAAAAAATAGCCTAAAACGACACATTTTTTTTTTATTGTTAAGTGATCTAAAAAGAAAAGAGACAGAGAAAGAAAAAGCTCATTCGATTTCGAGATGTTTTTATTGTTTCTTTTTAGTATCTATAATAAAATGAAATATAGTAAAAGTAAAGATATATGTATAAGTCTAGTTCACAAAACTTCCCAATCGTTGGTTTCACAATCAAAGTACACTGTCTCTCTTTTTAAAGTTCAAGCTGTTAAGAAAAAGTGTCTAAAAAGGTGTCATTTTTTCAGTTCATAAGTCTTAGAATAAGTCTTTGTATTAAATTTCCAGTCATGTTTAAATCAGGTTTCAAAAGTAGCAAAGGTTACTCTTTCACCAATCTGATATCAAACTTCATGTCCAAACCGAAACCAAAGAAGGTGGATGTTTTAACACCAACCACACTTCCCAGACAGAATTTCCCATTAGCAAATAAGAACCAATTCACTAAAACACCTGATTTTTTCAAATTTCAATTTAGTTTTGCAAGTTACGTTCATCATGGACCAACAAGAAAACCCATAGTCAGTTCACTTATGGACTTGACAGATTCGACATCAAACCTATCATTATTACCCAGAAGGAGACTTTATGGAAATCCATATGAAACTTTATCAATAAAGAACGGTGATGATGCAATGATCTTATCAGCAAATCTTATAGGAGTTGCAGATGGAGTTTCAGGTTGGGAAACTGATCACTCAGATTCTGGATTATTTGCAAGATCATTTTTAGAGAACATCTCAAGAAGCTTTACCGAATTCTCATATACAAATGCAAATGATCTATCAAGGATAAATTCAACTGAACTTTCCATAAGATTGGATGAATGTTTTAAAGACACGTTAAAGATCATGAAAAATGAACAGTTTAACGGATCTTCAACTTTATTAGTTGGTATGATTATAGATAAAAGTTTAAAGATCCTAAGTATTGGTGATTCAAAGATGTTTATAATAAGAGACGAAGAAATTGTTCAATCAAACAAAGAACATTATTTTGCAAATCTATGCCCTGCACAGGTTGGTACTCAAAAAGATGGTAAACTACCTTCAAAAGTTGTTCAATATCAAGATTTCGAATTACAAAAGGATGATTTAATACTAATTTGTTCAGATGGAGTAACTGATAACCTTTATCCCGATGAGATAATAGATGTAATTAATAAAAGTATAAATCAAGAGAAGACAAATTTACAAGAAGTTTCAAACAGACTTCTTAGCCATACCAAATCAATAGCCTATGATAACTATTGCGTTACTCCATATGTGGAGAAGGTGAATGAGATTAGCAATAATTTTATAACCGGTGGGAAACTTGATGACATATCTATATGTATGTCTAAAGTGCTAATCAATGATTGACTCTTATCATAATAACTAATATCTTAATACAAAGTATCAAACAGCTTATTGTAGAAAACTTTGCTTAAAATTTGACACATTTATGTACCAAGTGCCCCTAACAGCACTATCTCGCGAAAAAGTCCTATATTTTTTTTTTATCTCAGCTTTCTTTTTTTCCTGGGTTTTTCCAAAAAAGGATTAATGAATTTAAAGGCTTTGAAAGGTAAGAGGCAATTAGAATAGGTGAATGGTGTTTATTGTAAAGAGAATTTCAGAATTTATAAACACGATTGAAAAATGTCCGGATTAGAAAGTATGTACATTGTTAATATGAAAGATCTTTGGTTTGAAAATCACTAACACAGCGTCCAGAATCGTTATTTCAACTAAAAGTAAGATTATTATTGAACGAGTAAATCAAATGATTATTTGTACTGACGGGTTGTTAATAGTTCACAGCCAAGCAATTGAACAGACAAGCTGGTAAAGCTGGGAAGGAGGAGACTGCTGAGAAGAATAAAGTAAAGAAAGTGAGTAGATACTACCGAGTAGTAAAAGCGAAAATGAAAAATTTAACTAACAAACAAACATAAAGGCCATGATACAGGGAACTGATGATATTGCCAGGTTGTATGCTCAAAATGCTATACGTAAGGGGAACGAAAGACTAAATCTTTTACGATTAGCATCTCGTATAGATGCTGTGGCATCAAGGGTTCAAACAGCAGTTACGATGAGACAAGTCACTGGTAACATGACAAATGTCATCAAAGGGATGGATAAAGCTTTACAAACGATGAACTTGGAACATATCTCTTTAGTTATGGAGAAATTCGAACAGCAGTTTGAAGATTTAGATGCAAGTACTGAATATTACGAAGGTGCAACGAATAATGCCACTGCACTATCAACTCCACAAGATGAAGTTGATCTGTTGTTAAACAAAGTAGCAGATGAAGCTGGTTTAGAGATTAAACATAATCTACCGGAAAACTCACAAGCTGAAGAACCAATAAAAACTCCAACTAAAATAGTATCGGATGAAAGAGAGGACAAACTTACTGAAAGATTGAGAGCACTAAGATCATGAACTGGTTAGTTTTAAAATGTTACAAATTGAATAAACCGTAGTATTAAAATGTAATTTAGGTGCTACTATTAATAGTTATTAATTTCTTCTGATAATGATTCGCTATAAAAAAAGAAAAAAAAAACAGTATCATAGCTCCGTTCTTTTTCGAACCTCCGTCTCCAACTTTCATTTTCATTCTACCTAACCTCTTGATCAGACAAGGAGAAAACCCAACTACGGCCAGTGGAAGATAACAACAGAGAGGGAGAGAGAAAAGAGAGGACTATCGAATATACACTGGGTGAATAGAATGGCCTTTTTCAAGAACATACCAGATGGAGAGTACGAATTGGAGCTTAGTGATTCTCTATTGGCTCATTTGATCGGGAAAGATACCCCCACTGGGACTAGACTGATCAACCAGAGTAAGAACGATGAAATCTTTAGTATAAAGTGTATGTGAGCAAATCTACCATCTATCGACAGGTCATGATACTAATAACAGGATGATTTTAGATGAAGTTGTTTCAGAAGAGTTAAACCATGGCAAGACTTTGGAATTGGAGAGAACTTCTAAAGTTAAAAACTCGTTTCAACTGAAAGGTGAGGCCAAAGAAGCAAGTATTATCATAACTATTTGTCATATATGAATACTAACACACACACATATATTAGAACACCGAAGGTCATGTTATCCTGGATGGCGAATCCAATGAACCGGATGATCTCGATTGCATCTTGGTATACAACGAGACTACAAGAAGCTTTGATCTACAACGAATAAATTATCAACTGCGAACAACTACAATAAAAAGTACACCGACACCAACACCTTCACCACTGGCATCAGTATTAGTCGAACAGCAATCAGCACCATCTCCGCAGATCTCCAATCAAGAACCATCATCACAAGAAATCCAACTTTTACAAGGACGCAGTGGTAACACACCGTCACTAAATTTTCCCTTAACCACAACAAGCAATAATACCACAATACCAATCACAAGTACAACACCCACTGCACAACAGTCAATACCTAAGAAGAAAAGGTCCAAGGCTGAACCTACAATTTTCCAACCAAAAATTAGATCTAAAACACCCCTAGGTCCAGCAAGTACCACCAAACATAGAAGATCACCTTCCATTAACTCCTCTGATGATGAGGTTCCATTGTCTAAACTGAATCAATCCCCGAAAAAGTCTTCATTGACAAAGCCTATTGCCCCATCCCCCTTTAATCCTTCTTACAACTCGGCCAGTTTATTATCAAATCAATCACCATCTTCATTAGATTCAAAGGACAACAATACCATTGGAGTCCCCGTTCAAGTGATGACACCAACGGTTGTTTCGAGCAACGAAAAGGGCACAAGGGAGAATGAGAGTTCCACTAGTGCTCAGGGTAGTCAAGAGGCAAAGAAGTTAAAAAATCCACAACTTTTAAAACCACCAGTTCAACAAAACCAAATCAGTTCGAAAAAACCACCATCTGCAATCTCAACACCTGTCATCATCCAAAAGAGCTCAACGGACGATGTTGTCATTGAAGATGAAGATCTTGAATTTGGTGCACTAGCTGATGAATTAGAAGAAGAATTGTTGAGTGAAGAGGATTTCATTACAGTCGATGAAGGTACCAATGACCAAAAGAAATCACAAACATTTAATTTTAGTTCGAATGGTTCAGGTCCAATGAACTTTAGAAGCTTAGCTGGAATATCATCAAAGGAGGATGATGATCTAAGTAGTTCTGAAGAAGAGTAGAAGAAGAACCTTCAGTATTTTATATATATATATACATTAATATATATATTTCATAATCCTATACATAAATGGGGATCAAAATTCTATAGAGTCATAATGTAAATCTCTTAACGTGGAACACCTCTACCTCTACCTGGTGGTGGAGCCATACCAGCATTTGGTGGTGCACTTTCCTTATTTTTAATGGTTTCATCAACTGACAACACTAAGATAGCAGCTTCAGTGGCACTTGATAGTGCATTAATTTTAACTAAAGCTGGTTCCCAAATAAACTCTTTAAAATTATCACCAATGTTTTCTTTGTTAAAATCTATACCATACCAAGTTTCACCTTTTGAATGGGCCATTCTTAACTTGTTTAATAAATCAGTACCATCAAACCCAGCATTTTCACAAAGTTGTCTTGGTATAACTTCTAAACTTTTAGCAAATGCACTTATAATTAACTGTTCTTTACCTGCGATTTTTTTGGAAAAATCTCTTAAATATTTAGAAATCTCCATCTCTACCGCACCACCACCTGCGACAACTTCGTTATTTTGAACTGCTCTTTTAACAATCATGATAGCATCGTGTAAGGATCTTTCCACTTCAGCAATGACTTGCTCAGCACCACCTCTTAACAACAACGTACAGGTTTGAGCCTTTGGACAACCTTTAAAAATGTTATATCTTTCTGAACCAACTTGAATCTCTTCAAAGAAATCACAAGTACCCAAGTGTTCATCTTGAATATCAGTTGAAGTTGACTGTATTGAACCACCAACGGCTTTAATAACTCTTTCCATATCTTCACTTGGAACTCTACCTGCACAAAAGATGTTTCTATCGGCAAAATATTGTGTGGCTAAATCACCAATTGGTAACTTTGATAGAACAACATTGGCACCGGTATCTTCGATAAGTTTCAATTTGTTTAATATGATTTGCCATTCAGCATCAACAATATCTTGATAATCATTAACTTTTTCAACTCTAACTTCTGCATTATCCTTTTCAGCTTTTAACTCTAATTCTAAGTTCAAACTTAACACTTTTGGATTACTAAACTTCTTTGGTTGTTGTTCAAATCCAGCATATGAAAAAGTTTTCTTAAAGGCAACACCGTTAACAAATAATGAATCTTCTAATCCACCACCTGGAATTTTTTTAATACCAATCAGTTGTTCATTTAAATCATCTTGATCTAAGGATAAAACAGCATCAACAACCATTTTAACGAAAAATTGAGAGTTATTATTAATTAATTTCGATGACATTGCAGTTCTTGCACATCTTTCAAGTAATTCACGATATTCCAAATCTGATGTATTTCCTTTATCAATTTTAACGGCTAATTCTTTAATTCTCTTTATAGCTAAACTGACAGCTTTTCTATAACCTTTAGTGATAACATGAGATGAGATACCTTCCTCTATGAAACTTTTAGATTCTTTTAACAGTTCACCTGCTAATATGGTTACTGAAGTAGTACCATCACCAACTTCAGCATCTTGTGATCTTGAAATATCAACCAAGATTTGTGCAGCTGGATGAACAACGTCTAAAAGCTTCAAGATAGTAGCCCCATCATTGGAGATTGTAGTCTTACCATTGGATCCAACGATTAAAATATCAGAACCTAATGGACCTAAAGTTGGCTTTAAAGTGTCTTGAATGGCAAGACAAGCATTTATATTAGATATGGTTTGACCTCTACCTTGGGAAGTGTCAGTACCTTCCTTCAACACGACAACTGTTGGTGTTTGACCTCCAAAATTCATCTTCTGTGCTGATTGTATGTGTCTATTGTGAGTTAGGAGGAACTTTGAAAAATAAAAAGTCTTGAAGCTCTAAAATCAATCAATTGTATCTCTTCTTATTCTTTTTCATTCTCTTTATTTAAACTCATCGTTCAATTTTTTTTTTTTTGCCTACGTAGTTTCGACGCGAAATTTTTGGCCAGAAAGAAAAAAAAAATCAAAGAGGCGGAAAAGATTTTCGAGGGCGATGGTCGGAACTTCCAACAATACTACAAATTCTGATCCAGTTGATCCAGATGCTTCAGATGACCAGGTAGCTCAGCTGGATGAGACAGACTACGAGTGGTGATGATTCCTTAATCTGTAGCACTTTTCATCGTGATATGTACAGCTGTGTTTTATGTGTGTGTGTGAAAATGCAAATGTATAGGTATATCTGTATATATGTATAAGTGAAGAGAAGTGAGGTGGAGAGTGTAACAGAAGTTTGGAGTTGTCGTTAGAGTGAGATGGAAAAAGGATGGAACGGGAAAAGAGCTAGATCGCCCATACTCCAATTTTACCATCGTTTCTACCTTCAACCAAGTATCCTTCTCTATAACGAACATAGTTGATAGTAGCATTAGAACTTTTATCACCAACGGATGAATGTGATTCTTCCAATCTATCATAGATTTTAACAGTTGGCTCATTATTAGACGATACGATTCTTCTTGAGTCGAATTGTAAAGACGATATAGGAGACTCATATGCAAATGCATCATGAATACCACCAGTTCTTAAATCCCAAATTCTTATGGATCTATCCAAACTACCTGTTGCCAAATGTTTATCATCAAATTGTAAAGAAGTAACAGGACCCGTATGTCCAATCAAGGTTCTAACAACATCACCACTTCTTAAATCCCATAGTCTCACCAAACCATCAGAAGTACCAGTGGCTAAAGCTGCATCATAAGTCTGTAGGGCACCTATGAAAGGGACTGTTTTATCAACTGCAATGGATGCATCCAAATTAGTTGAATTGTTCATTTGAGAAGCCCATAGAACATCAATGGTTTGTAAGCAATGACCAGTTTGTAAATCCCATTGTCTTATAGTTCTATCTTGCGATCCACTTATCAGGTTATAATTATGGAAACTTAATGCAGTAATTTCATCAACATGGGATTCAAATGAATGTATAAATGGACCTTCATCTTTTGAACCAAATTCCAATTTTGTCAAATCCCAAAGTTTCAAACTTGCATCCAATGAACCTGTCACCACTAATGTATCATCCATTTGCATTGAAGTAACTGGTGCATTATGACCTTCTAATAAACCATGACATTTACCTCTACTCAAATCCCAAACTCTAACGGTATTATCTAAAGATGCTGTCACTAGCGTACCAAATGGAATATCAAAATCAAAGCAAGTAATTGCCTCTTCATGAGCCTGTACAACTTTAATTTCAGTACCTGGTTCATAGTACTGCTGTAAAGTTGGAGTTGTCTTTCTTGATGCACGGCTTTTTTTACGAAATCTTGGAGGTTTCTGTTGAAGTTTACCATAGATACTTTGAGAAATTAATGGTTTAGTTTCTTCGTTTTCTGAATCATTTGGTGTATTGTAGTCGCTTATATCATCTGTTTCATTGTTATCATAATGATTTGATTGCTTTCCATCAACATGGTTATATGCTTGTTCATGATCAAGATCATCATCATCATCATCATCATCATTATGTTGTTCCATGTTGTATTCTTTAATTAGTTGTATTCTGTCATCAATATCCTGTAGATGATTTTCCAAAAAGAGTTCATTTTGTTCAAATTTTGCAACTCTTTTAAACACAAGTTTCCTTAGTTCTTGCAATTTTGAAATTTTATTATCAATTTCAATTATTTCACTCGCAGCTAGATTTTTTCTTATTTCTAAAAGATCTAAATTGTCACTTAGTTGTTGTTTATATGTCGTCAACGTTGGGGTTGAGTATGAATCGGTTATCTTATCTTTAGTTATACCGTTAGGTAGCTTGAAAACAAACTCATCATCACCTTCAGTTTTACTATCTTCAATGTCTTGACCAGTTTGATGTGCATTTGTTAGCTTTTTCATGAAATCATTCCCCTTTTCCAAGTTTTTACTCAATTCAATTTCTTCATCCACAGCAGGCAATGCAGCGTTGAAACCTTGAAATAGAGAGAATGATGACTTGACATTTGTTTTTTCATCAGGTATTTCATCTAATAATTCATCAGGTATATATGTTAAAAGTTTGAAAGCCGCTTTTGAACTTTTAAATGCATTTTTGTAGTATTCCGTTGATGATGAAGCGTATCGACTTCCATATATACTATCAGCAAAATCATGAGGTCGTCTTCTTTGTAAGCCAAGTGAATTACTGTTACCGTTCAGAGCATCACGTAGAGCAGATTTATAACTTGAATTAGATAAAAGTGCATCGGATCCATTATCTGATGGATTTATTAAAGCAGATGCAGTGGCACTTACAGCTTTAGAAAACCTTGTTGTTGTAGAATATAAATCTGTCCCATTAGAATTTGTTGATGAGGACATAGTTTCTTCTGAGATATGTGAAGATCTAGATCAATCAAAGTAATCAAAACCGGGGAAATGGGATGGTTGGTAGATGAGCAGTCAGACAAAGTATTGAATTTATGTTTTGTGTATCTGTGGAAGGGAATATGGAGTAGATTGTGCAAGTGATACTGTTGTTGGTTTAACAGTCCTGTTGAAACCAATTACTTATGGTGATTGTGTTTTTCAAAACTAAACTTTGGTAGTTGCTATTTATTACTATAGTGATTTTTTTGATTGTCCAAATCGGATCTAATTTAGTTGAAATTCCAATAATCGTTAATTGGTTCAAAAAAACTTGAATAAGAGGCACTGTTTTGAGTAATTCTCAACCCAATCGGTTTAGTAACAATATCGATGATACAAAAAGAGATTTATCAACTTGAATTTAACTATTAAAACTGATAACTCTTAATGTCAAATTTCAATTGGCAGAAAGAGATTTTGAAGATCGGCCGCGCTTTTTTTTTTACCTGTCGCAAGTGCTCATAACAAGAGCTGAGCTGAACTCCAGCTGAATGTTATATGTTTTCAATGGCTACAACGTGCTCAGTGCTCAGAAAGAATTGACTAATCTATCATTCTTAGGTGTGTATTCAGGATAGCACTGGACTATACGAGATGTATATGAGTAGGTATAGTAAGCGATGAGGTTCTTTGTAATGATAAGGATCAACTCACCTCTGTGGATTTCTTTTCTAATTCCAGTTCGAGTCTCCTTATTTCCTCTTCTTCCTCCTGTATCAATTCAGAAGCAGTTTTTCTCCGCTGTTGTTGTCTTTGTTCTTCTTTATTTAAAGATGACTGATTTAAATCTCTGTCATTTAATGAGATATTCAAAGATGATAGTTGTCTTCTTTGCTTCTCTAATGTTTCCTCATGTTGCATAATCTCAGTGTTTAAAGATTCCCATTGGTGTTTGTATTTACGTAGTTCTTGTTCCATTCCATCAATTGGATATTTTTCCAAAAGTTGTCTCACAGTCTCACATAGCACGTCAACATCATAATCACCTTGATTCTCTTCATTAAACCTCGTCAACAGATTCTTGACGCCTTTATTATACTCTGACACTCCATTCGTATCTTCAACTTCTTTCGGTACTAATATCACAGCTGGTCTATCAGTTGCACTATTATCAACACCAGTAGCACCAGTTCCATCTCCCAAATCAACACTCGCATTCAACTGCTGAATCTCCATCTGCTCAAACTCATGGTTCAACCTGTCCACAACACCCCTAGTGCCGTCTTTCCTTTCTGGGATCCCTTGTCTATCAACATGATATAGTGCATTTTCATGACTATCGGCATCTCTTAACAATACTGTTATATCTGGTTTAAGTACTAATGCATTGGTGAAAATTCCCGGAGGCCTGAAGTACAAAGTCTTGAGCGAGTTTGCACTTCCGTTTATCGTATCCAAGTATTGTCCTAGATCTGTCATTATCTATGAATGAGAGTATAATCAATCACTTCAAAGACAGAACTTTTCGATGAATTTTGAACGTGTTTTAATTGTTTGTATTTGTTTATGTTTGTTTTTAAATTGATTTTCATAGATAATTTCGCGATAAAGATATGGATTTTATTTTAACATTGATACTTGAATGATCATTTGTCGCTGATGAGAAGATCAGGAACCCTGGATTTAAATGTATATATAAAGAAAGACAGAGAGACAACTGAAATAGATATGACGACAGAGCAACAGCAGAAATCAGACACATCTGATGACCCACCCAGCTATCACGACTCCACACATAACTACCAGGCTCCTCCTGCATATAGTGCGTCTAATATAATCAACTCTCAAACGAATGTTACCAGAACTACAAATGGTACGAACCAGAGGAGAAGTAATCCAGATGGTCCAAATGATGGTGATGGTGTTTATGAGATGTTGGGGAACGTGGTGGCAACGACAGACTTTAACAGTATCGATCAATTTGATTTTGATCAATTGGATGCTGTACTAGAAGGACTCGATTTGAGTAGTGAAACTAGATAAAGTTAGATTTAATGATAATGATGACGATAATGATGATGATAATGATGACGATAATGATACGACAATGATACGACAATGATACGACAATGGATAGAGTTGAATGACATAACTTTACTATGGAAAAACTTTTATTGTAGACTATCTTATAATACACTAAACTATTTACTAATCAGCAGTAATGACAAGTTTTGCTTGAACTGCCTTCAAATCTGCTATTCTTTTTTCAAAGTCTTCTTTACTAACACCAGCCTCCCATCTTAACGGATAAGCATAATGATCCTTTGGAACAAATGTATGTCCCTTTTCACGATAAATTTGTTCTCTATAAGTACCACCTTCAACGGCATACTCCTTTTGTGCTAATCCTCTTTTTTGTAATTCAGGAATTAGTAGATCAACAATATCTTCAAAATTTTCAGGAAATACGATATTTGTGAAATTAAATCCATCAATACCAGATCTTGCAATGTAATCTTCTAATTCATCGGCAACTTTTTCTGGTGTACCAATAAACGTATTGTAATCATGATTTACAATATATCTTTTCGTAATAATAGCATTTGGATCTGCTTTGGCAAAATTCAATGCATATTGTTGAATTTCTGGATATTTTGTTTGTTTGATCAAATCTTCATCCCATGAGACTTTTGACAGATCTAAACCATTACCACCAAGTTGAGTTTGAATACCTTCAACATCTTTATAACTTTCAATCTCAGCCCATTTGGCATTAGCCTCTTCAATGGTATTACCCAGTACAGCTTTAATTATGGTAACAAATTTAATACTACCATCTTCACGACCATATTTATCCTTGGCAACTTTTTTAATATTTGAGATTTTCTCTTTCAACTGTTCAGGAGATCTACCCATAACAAAGATCAATTCAGCATGTTTGGCACCAAGTTCAATACCCTTTGGAGAAGTACCTGCTTGAATGATTAATGGAATTCTCTGAGGAGATGGTTCAGTGATTTGAGGTCCTGGAACTTTAAAATATTTACCATTGAAATTAATCTCTCTAATAGCATCAGGATTTGAGAAAATCCCAGATTCCCTATCAAATACAACACCATCATCTCTCCATGATGATAACAACAATTCATAAAACACTTGTAAATATTCATCTGTCTTTTCATATCTCACTTTCTTTTCAGGGAATGAATTATCATCTGTTAATTGTCTACCTGCAGATGGTAAAAAAGATGTAACAACATTCCAACCGACTCTACCTCCAGAAATATGATCTAAAGTTGCAATTCTTCTAGCAAAATGATATGGATGCTCACTTAAAGTTGAACATGTAATCCCCACTGAAACGTTCTTTGTTGATATGGCAATTGCTGATAAATATGCAGTTGGATCGTTTTTAGGGAAATTGTTACCTGATTTGGCAGCTTCTTCAAAATTGAAAGGTCCATTTAAATGGCTTGATTTATAAGCTCCGTATACTGCTAAAGAATCACCAATGAACAACCCATGGATTTTACCTCTTTCTGCTATCTGAGCTAATTTCACCCAATGTTCAGCTTTTGTATAGTTTCTTGATTCATCACGAGGATTTCTCCATTGTCCTGGTGCATGTAAAACTGGTGTAAATGCTTGGAAAAGATTAATGATTAAAGGTTTTGGATATTTGACTTTTTGTAAATTGGACGAATCAATTGTATATGAAGTTGTTACTTTTTGCTTCTTTAAAGCAGGTTCTGATTCTGTCATCTTGTAGTTAATTTCTAATGATTTTTTAAACGAGAGTTCTACCTAAGACATGAAAGACTTGCAAAGTATCAAGGACAGATCATATTTATATATTTATATGCAGCGCTGAATGAAATCTTCGAGACTGATCAAAATGACACCTTACTAATTATATACAAACTGTGGCTATTATCGCTTTTAGATCGGACGATCTTTCCTATAGAGCATCTCCATCTCTGAAAACAAAGCATAAAGCCAATGAGAGAGTAAGAGAAAGAGTGAGATTGAATACATAAATCAGCTCATTAATGATTCTATATGATGGTGAATGAGTCTGATTCATGTTGTAGTTATAGTTATCTCGGTTGTATTGACTAATCGGGAATAATTTTTAGTGCTAAAACTCTTAACAGAAATTTGATCAAATCTGAACTTTTAAAAGGGAGAGTTTTGTGATATTACAAGCCCATTAAATACAGCGAAGGTTCACTCATTTTGGCAGGTCTATTTGAAATCAGGTTCTCATCCAATCGCTTTAGCCATGATGCTTTTACTTCAAGCTTTGGGTTTGGGCCACTGGTGATTTTGACACAAAAATTTTGATACCCACCGGATATATTGTGTGTGTTTGAGATTACGAACCGGAATTCCCTTCTTCACTAAAGTTGTAAAAAAAATTTTGATCCAAAGAGATGAGTATAAGTTGCCTCGCTAAGATTGATAAAAAGGGATATAAATCATAAAATAGACGATATAATATAAAGTGCTTGCTCACAATGGTCAGTCTCGATCTATATGCCAAGCCGGGACAAAAGTACTACACAGCCATAGGGCTGGAAGGGTCAGCTAATAAACTAGGTGTTGGTGTTATACGACATAAATTAGGTCCATTATCAAAGACTAATAGAGCCGAAGTTTTGTCGAATATTAGAGATACGTATACTACACCTCCGGGTGAAGGGTTTCTACCTAGAGACACTGCACGCCATCATAGAAACTGGGCTGTTCGGTTAATTAAAAAGGCTATAGAAGTTGCCGGAGTTGATAGAACTGATTTAGATTGTATATGTTTTACAAAAGGTCCTGGTATGGGGGCTCCACTGCATAGTGTTGTTATTGCAGCAAGAACTTTGAGTCAACTTTGGGACTTACCTTTAATCGGTGTGAATCACTGTATTGGACATATTGAAATGGGTAGAGAAATCACTGGAGCTGATAATCCTGTTGTTTTATACGTTAGTGGTGGTAATACTCAAGTAATTGCATATTCAAATCAAAGGTATAGAATATTTGGTGAAACTTTAGACATTGCGATTGGCAATTGTCTTGATCGATTTGCAAGAACTTTAAAGATTCCTAATGATCCAAGTCCAGGTTATAATATCGAACAACTGGCTAAAAAGGGCTCTAACTATGTTGAATTACCATACACTGTCAAAGGTATGGATTTAAGTATGAGTGGTATTTTAGCATATATAGATCAATTGGCAAATGATTTATTCAAAAAAAATTATTCAAATAAAATAGTATTTGATAAAATTACCAAAGAGCCAAAGATAACTGTTGAAGATTTATGCTTTTCATTACAAGAAACGCTATTTGCAATGTTGGTTGAAATTACAGAAAGAGCTATGGCTCATGTAAATACCAAGCAAGTTTTGATTGTGGGTGGTGTTGGATGTAATGAACGTTTACAGCAGATGATGGAATCTATGGTATTGGATAGAAATGGATCCATTTTTGCAACTGATGAAAGATTTTGTATTGATAATGGTATCATGATTGCACACGCTGGATTATTGGAGTATAGAATGGGTCAAAAGTTTGAATTTAAAGATACTGTATGCACACAAAAGTTTAGAACTGATGAGGTTTTCATCAGATGGAGAGACTAGAAATATCATACAACCTATAGCATGTACCAATTGACCATTGAACAACAGTATTTTCTGTAGTATAGTGCAGGTTTGAACAGTGGCGTTCCTTGATACATCATTCATCAGTAATAGACTGATTAAAGCTCTTCGACATTTTCAAAGAACACAAATATTCTCAAATTGAACAAAGTAATCGTTTTGACCATAGTAATAACACGCTTTGTAGCATTTAATAAAGACCTAGAACAGTAATGTTTAAGACATTGTTGAATGGACCAAGATATCACATACTTCACCTAGAATTGATTGCCACCATTAGTAAAATTGTATATGTATATAACTATAGTTTAAATGGTGCGCAATATGAAGTGAGCAATGAACAGTTGAGATTTGACTAGTTGTGGGATAAACATGCTTTTCTAACAACGTCTTTCCACATCTACTGCAAGATTTCACCAACTTCTTACATCTGCATACAGGAAAAATACCTAATGGGTTTCCTTTTTTTTTTTCCTCTTTTAAACAAGATGATTTTAAGTCTGAAGATCAATAAGATACCACGTTCTTACTTGTCCAAGGGGTGGTTAGTATACAATGACTGAAAGTTTTGGCGCTTGTAGTTTAACTGTTCAATAGTGGGTCCACCCATGTTATTTACAGTTATTTTAGAGAAACAAGAGCGTGTTTTTTTTATTCAAAACGTCAAATGCAAAACACTTTATATATAACGCGTTTGGCCCCATTTGGTACGAATGTGACTTTAAAGAGCATCGATATCTTTCCAATTGAGACGGAACTCTGTAATCTATGCATTCAAAACGCGTCTGATGCATACAATTATCAGCAAAG
This sequence comes from Taiozyma peoriensis, assembly GCA_030574875.1. Taxonomy (NCBI): domain Eukaryota; kingdom Fungi; phylum Ascomycota; class Saccharomycetes; order Phaffomycetales; family Wickerhamomycetaceae; genus Taiozyma; species Taiozyma peoriensis. The sequence goes on from JAJMFM010000012.1 coordinate 135,599, forward strand.
CACATATTTAAATGTCAGATTGATGTCTTGGACTCAATCCCTAAAAGCCTTATCGCGTTTTAAAATTTTCTGCCCAAAACTTGTGCTAAAAAAAAATGACACGCTTGCTTTTCTGGAAATTCACGAAATGACAATTTTTAACTGCAATAAAATGAGAAAAATCACACGAAAAAAAAAAAAGGTTAAACTCTGACGGAAACTGCATATTTATTTTTTGAGGCACAGAAGCGAAACTTTATTTTTTACAACAGTGAGCTGCTTATTACTCGTTTTAATTAAAAGTAATTTGGCTTTTTTTTTTTTGCTGTGAAAAGACAAATCTTTGGTTGATCTTTTTTTGTCAAAAGTATAAATATATAAAAGCAGACAGATATTTTGATAAGCAATAATAATTAGATTGAATTTTAATAGTGTTTACACTTAATATTTAAATTTTCGTATAGCCAATTGTCTTAGCTTTTGTACTTTCCGCTGGAAATTTTGAACTTGATATTAATTTGCTAATTGTTGAAATTCTTTTCTCCCTTTCCTTTTTTCTTACATTTTATTAAAAGGATTATATTTGCGTATTACTTCTATATAGTTCGATATCCCAACTAAACTACTTGAAAACTTTACAATTACTACAGCTCAAGTTCAAAATATTGTTGAACATTTGATACCAAGTTTCCCCGGTTTGAATCAGATTTTTCTCTTGCCTTCTCAAAATTTCAACTGACAATCAAAAAAAAAAAAAAAAAAAAACACAAACAAGTGCTCCTATTTTAATCTATTTATAAATTTCATCCAACGAGAACAACAAGAACAACCATTTTCATATCACTAATTCATCTTGATCTCATATATAAACATACATTACAATGGTCAAGTCAAGAAAGAGTAGAATTCTTGCCCTGAGTGCTATACTTTTAACAGTTATATTCATATTTATCACAACTCATAACAACAGTGCCTCCAATATAGTAAAGAGTTATGAATCATCATCACCAATAACACAAAAAGTTGAAACAACAACAAAGATTGGATCCATAGATGAAAAAGCTATAAAATCCAATGAAGAATTGATAAAGCAAAAACTACAAAACAGTCAAGAACCAAATAATGATAAGAGTAACGTTGAGATTAAAAAGCAAAAACAAGCGGTCAAAGACAGTGGAGCTGTTGCTGTAGGTGTTGGAGCTGGTGCTGGAGCTGGAGCCGGCTCAGGTAGTGGCAGTGGCGTTGGAAGTGGTAAATCTGGAGCAGCAGTTGGATCTAAAGAAGAATCACTGGATACCACTACGGATGATTCATCTTTTGATGCTGCTCAAGAGTTACAATCAATTTTAGGATTATCACCAGTTGTTATATTTTCCAAAACTTACTGTGGATTCTCACAAACTTTAAAGAATCTATTAAAATCAGAATATGAAATAAATCCACCAGCTACAATTGTTGAACTTGATAAGCATAAAAATGGTCGTGATTTACAAAATTATATAGCTGCTAAATCTGGTAGAAAAACTGTTCCAAATATCTTTATCAGTGGAGTTTCAAGAGGTGGTTCTGATGAGTTGAAAAAATTACACGAAGATGGTAAACTGTTGAATAGCTTAAACACTTGGGGTGATAAAAAGATCAAAGTTACAAAGATTAATGCTCCATCGAATTCCTAATGGAGATCATAAAATTCAATATATTACTACTAGCATACCCATAAACATGACATAAATTTCATAGAGTTAACTACAACACTCAACTTTTAATGAACAAGTACTAATCAATATTCAACCAGTAGCTATCTTTGTTTTGTATAAATATCAAAATCAAGTAATAACCAATGAACTTTTTTTCACTAATGATCAATTAGCACTTTGATACGATAAGAATTGTAATGCTTACCCATTATACAAAAACTTAAGTACCCCCCAAACAAACAGACATAAAAGGTAGATTCAATGCAGGTACCTTATTATACGGAAACAGGTTTAACCTGTTTTAACAATCAACCTCTGGTCATGTTAAGCAGACCAAACAACTTTCAAACTAACGACCATTCTGGTGCGGAGGGGAGATTTCATTATTCCTTCCACTTGTGCACCCTTATATTACAATTTACGACCTTCAAATTTTGTTCAGTTATTTCGGAATCTTGTGGGGGATAATCATTTTTCTGTAACTAAAAAAAAAACACACACATGCTTGTTTAGTTGAAATAAAAAAACATTGATAAAAAATATGAAAGGTAATCAACTTTGTACAACTACAACCCTTGTACTAATATATGAATGTGAGTTAACCAGCTGAATACGAACGCAATTTAAAGTGATAGAACTTTTTCAAATGCTGATACGTTAATTTTAGCTGCAGATAACTGAAACGAAGAAAATGGTAGATCCCATCACCTTTGCTTGATTCAGCAGCAACAGCAGTAGTAAGTGGAAATTTAAATTGGTAAAGAAAAGACTTGTATTTGCAAGCACTACAATAGCGCCTTTCTTTCTAATACACTGTCGTAGAAGACATAATCCAATTATAAGATTCTTGACTTCACCCTTTTTGATCTCAGCAATTGATTAGCTGTCAATGTAGGGTCTTTTTTTTTTTTTTTTGGTACTGAACCACATTGTGCGCAATTTTTTAACATCTTTAGCCAAATTATGCAGCTTAATTTATTCAACAATGTAGAAACAGAACTGAAATTTGGTGGAGATCTGCAAGATTTTCACATAAAAGTAAAAATAATTTAAAATTTTGCTTAACATGGAAAACATTTTATTTTGGTAACATATTCGTCATACTAAACAACCATACTTTAGTCATTACTCGTAAGATTTTAAATTGAATTTTATCTACAAATGTACTGAACACAGAGCTCTCTAAACTCTTATTATACAACCTACACCAACTACAACTTAAAAGTTGTATTTACAGAATCATTTGTAGTTCCTACTTTTTTGGCTATCTCGCTTACATAAGCATTCTCTTTCTAATTTTAACTAGTATTAAAGAAATTAAAAGATCAATTTATGTTATCTTATTAATTAGTATCATGAGTAAATGAGTCTCAATGACCAAGATTCATCTCATAATTGGAGAAATGGTAGAAGCCAATTATTCTTCACCAACTGTGGATGATGTCAAAGGGACAAGAATAATTAAAAAACCAGCATATTTCGATACACATTTCAAAGAATCATCTGATAATAAAAAATTGATTGAAGAATTAGGATTAATAGGTCATAGAGAAGGTGGGTTCTTTAAAGAAACTGATAGATCACCTTATTTTTTACCGAATCCACATTATCAAGATGTTGACTCTAGTGTAGTGAAACCTGATTTAATCTCCAATAAAGATGAGATTAGAAACTATTCAACTTTAATCTATTACTTGTTAACACCTCAAATTCCATATGGTAGATTTCATAAGAATTTAAATAGAATAATACACATTTTACAAAAGGGTAGAGGGCAATATGTTTTAATATATCCCAATGGTGAGATCAAATCTTTCATAGTTGGTTTCAATCATTCAAAAGGTGAAATATCACAATGGGTTGTACCAGGTGGTGTATGGAAATCAAGTTTCCTATTACCATTAGATAAAGATGAATCTCCAAATGATCACCTTTTAATAAGTGAAGTTGTTGTGCCTGGATTCGAATACGATGATCATCAATTCTTAGAACAAGACCATTTGATATCTTTAGTTGGTGAGGAAAAGGCTCAAGAGCTATCATTTTTACAAACTGCTGCAACTAACTAGTGTAACTAGTGTATATAAACGCTGATCAAATGTCTTTTTATAGATGCCCTATTTCATTTCATCTATATATATATATATATATATCATGTGACTGTTATTCCTGCAGCCCTAACACCCCTACACCAAATCCTTCACCATTTTTTTTTGTATAAGTATGCTGGCCCTTCCAAAACTGATTTCCAGAGACTCTTCTTTTTTTCGATAGTGAGAAATTGCTTATATAAGCAAACCGTACCAGTGAAATTTTATTAGCGTTGTAAATTTAACTATGAGACTTTTTTTTCCGCGAAAAACAATATTTTTAATATGTACGAGATTTTTCCATACTATGGAAAATCTGCTTTTGGTATTGGTGAAAAAAAAGCATAAAACTGTTCTTAACTACTTCATTAATAGGTAAAGATATACAAGAGTTTAAAGTTAGATCAATCAACACTTTACAAGATGGCTTCTGAATTAACTGTTCAATCTGAACGTGCTTTCCAAAAAGTATGTCTCGATTTATATATACGCACACCCAAAAGCGTGCACTTTATAGAAGAGTTTTAAATAAGGAATAGCGTTGGAGAGTTTTTCATCAAAATTGAATTAAAGTACTACGATATGATGATGTATCTAATGATGGGAAGGACAATAAAAAGGGTGGGAGTGGAAGTAATAGTGTATTATCTAGGAGGGCACGTTATAAGAAGATAATGAAGGCTCATATCACACACAAGATTCGATAATTTAAGTAACATAGACAAGAACCTACTATCCAAATAATATTTATTGAAAACGTCAATCACTCACTATTATTTACAAGAGTTCCAGTGTTGATTTAGTGATCTCGAAGAAGATAGAGAAGTCCACAACAAGTGTTAGATCAGATTCATTATCACTAGAGATATCAAACTTTATATATCGAAACTCATAACTATTCAAATAATCAAGCAAAGCAAAAATGAATTATATCTCACTTCCATCATCATTATCTTAAACTTGATTCATTTGAGAATAACTCTTCAAAAGCCCTTGGCAATTACTCTTGTAGAGATTTATCTATTGACCATTTTACTAACAATTTATCATCTAGCAACCACACATCTTCACCAACCCAAAAGCTAAGGCTAACCGTCGTACTAAAAGATGGTATAAAGAAGTTGGTTTAGGTTTCAAAACCCCAAAAGCTGCCATTGATGGTTCTTACATTGACAAAAAATGTCCATTTGTCGGTGAAGTTTCCATTAGAGGTAAAATCTTAACTGGTACCGTTGTTTCAACTAAAATGCACCGTACTATCATCATCAGAAGAGATTACTTACATTACGTTCCAAAATATAACAGATACGAAAAACGTCATAAAAACTTGGCTGCTCACGTTTCTCCAGCTTTCCGTGTTGAAGAAGGTGATTTAGTTACCGTTGGTCAATGTAGACCAATCTCCAAAACTGTTAGATTCAACGTTTTAAAAGTTTCAGCTGCTGCTGGTAAAGCTAACAAAAAATTCTCTAAATTTTAAGCTTTGTTAAACAGTTTAGTCCTTTTGTTTATATGTTATTTTAAAATTTGTACTCAAAGGGAAAAAGAAAAAAAACATGGTTTATTTAAAGATTTTGGTTTAGGTTTTTTAATATAATCTCATTTGTAAATTAAGGTGGTGTTTTGTAGTTGTACTTTCAAAAAGTTTACTACAAGTAAATTTTCTCCAATTGTTCAGTAAATCGTAATATTACAATACTAATTTTATGCTATATGTTTTATGTTTGAATTATCTCCATCCAACAAACTCTTCATGTGTTTGAACATTGGAATTAGTGATAGCAGCACTGGCAATATTTGTGGCATTATTATTATCACCATTCCCAGAACTTTGTTTGTTATCAAAATGTTGTAAAACAACAGGTAGTTCAATTGCAATATTGTTTCTACTTGCTTCTTGTATCAGATCTTGTAATAAAATTTGACAAATTTCAACAACACTCTTCTTTTTATAATCCCTTATATTTGATCTCATTTTTTCATAACAAATTTTGAAATCATTACCTGTCCAGAAATGTTTTGGATGTTGTTGTGCTAAAGGTTCCCAATCACTATCACTATCTGGTAAAAACCTTAGTTCTTGTAGCTTGGTTAATAACCAAACTCTGTCATTTAAATCAATAGTTTGAGCCCTTGCTAAGGCATCCCTTTTCAATATCTTATTCCATTTGTATCTACATTGAATTCTTGATCTTAACCCACCAATTTTTTCAGATATAACTGTCCAGTTAACAACAGGGTTGGTAATACCTTCACTTTCTTGTTGCTCTATAACATTAGCAATGATCTCTTTCAATTTTTCCTCCTCTTCACTTGACCACTTATTCTGTGCGCGATTAGCACCACATTTAACATAGTTTCTCCATCTATCTCTACAATCTTCTGGCATTCTACCCATTTCAGCACCAACTAGCTTCCATTGACCATCTTTTTCAGCTGCAAGTTTCCCCAGTATTATGTCTTCCTCTGGAGTCCATTTCCCACGAACGTCGAAAATATGATAGGATCTTCTGACATGTTTATAAACAGAAGCACGAGTTCTATAAGATAGAACTTTATGAAGAGACTCCCAAAAGTCATCCTTCTTACGTTCATTAGACCATACTCTTTCACAAATCTCTCTTCTTGTTAAATCATGGATCTTGCAATACTCCACAATAAATTTATCAATAGCTTCAGTTTCCTCCTTTGAAAACATTTTACCCTGTTGTTGGTGCTGAACATAGTTGGCAGCTTTATTGGCAGCCTCTGCAGTTAAAGCTGCAGTTTGTTCAGTAATTGCATTGTTTCTTTTATATGGTGCTTCAACAGGATCCTGTTTGGGTTGAGCGTCTAAGACGATATTTCCATTTACTCCTGTTTCTTCTGATTGAGATTGCTCCTGATTAAAATCTTGTTGTTGATGTCCTTGATCTGTAATTGATTTTTGATCGTTATCATTCTGTTGGTTTGATCGATTCTGTCCTCTTTGTTGTGCAGCTGCAGCTGCGGCTGCTGCTTGAGCAGCCTGTATAATGGTGTTGTCTAAAGCTTGATTCACCAGTTGACTATACTTACCATCTGAATCAACATTAGGCTGCTGTATGAAATCTTGTATGTTGACATTAGCATCTTGCGCCAATTGGTTTGCATCCAAAATGGCAGCTCTCACCAGTTGTTCATGATCTGTTGTATCATCCAAATGTGCTAATTCCGGATCAACGTTTAGACTATGACCATGCTGTGGTTGTTTTCTCTTCTTTCTAGTTCTTGGTTGATCATTGTCTTTGGATTGTTGTTGTGTCTCGTCATCTCCGCCATGCAGTTGTTCAGCATCCAAGAAAGCATTCCAATGTTGGAACTCGTTGATCTCCTCGTTACTGAATGACTTCTTTCTTTTACTCGACCTCTTTTGAAGACTGCTGTTATTATGAGTATTGCTGATGACATTACCAGTGTTATTACTGGTATGGTTGTTATTGTTGTTGTTCTGACTATTATCCAATGTACCTGTGACATATCTCAGCACTGCAGCTTCGACATTATTATCCTCTTTGTTGTCATCTTTCTTATTTGTCTCATCACTTTCATTGTCAACTCTTTCACGTTTAACATCATCTTTTTTTTGAAGATCTAAAAGTGCTTTAGCACCTTCCTCTTGATAATTATCTGACATCGTGCGAGCTTTTCAGTTGTTTGTTAATGCTTTCAGTACTATAACTTTTCACGTGTACTGAAGTAAGTGATCCCCAACCGCCTAACCAGCACAATTGAACAACAGTGGTGGGATGCGATTTTGTGTATGTAAGCTAGTCTTGTAGAAAATCTAATTCCGAAACCTCAAATGCAACTCAAATCTGGTTTGTTTAGAGCCGACCTAACCTAAAAATGTGACACTATTATTATATAATTTTAGATAATAGTTTGTTACCCTTTCTGAATCTTTTTTTGTTGATGGAAGGGTTACTGGCAAAAGTTTAGCTTTTGGATATTTTTGTCCTTTTCTCTGAAAATTTTGCTCTGATTTGGCTGTACTATCTAACTTAGTAATCAAAACCACACTTTCACCATTTCACAGATCATGTTCGCGAGTCTTATATATATACATCAAAAGTCACGTGCTACTTGTATCTCTGCTTTTAGGTCTATGTTTATTTATGATCTCATTCTGGAAGTGTATTGATGCTATCTATCTTTGACTTGGAGCTCGATATTTGTGCAGAGAGTTGGTTGTAAGTCTCATCATGTGTTAGATTATCAAAATCTATACGTACGTAATGAGTTAGCTCTTGTAAACAGTCCAAGGATTCACCAACAACACTTAAATTCTTATCTCTATTCAAACTCCCATCAGGCTTTTTTACACTTTGCATTACTCGCCCATTGTAGTATTTGAACAACTCCAGAAGGTTGGCTTCATAAGAGCTTGCCAAATGTTGAAAATTGCTCTTTAGTATAAATATATCCTTGGTAATGGAAATCAACACCAAAAGTGAGTTATTAGCAACAAATGTTTTATCACCAACCACAATGGATCTCTTGTGCGAGTTGTTTACAACTTCTTCTTTAGCATGTCCATTGTTTTCGTCCCTTAGGTGTAGAAGATCTAATTTCCATTCTTTTTGAGGATCCAAGTCATCATTTTCAACTATGTTATTAACAACGGTTTGTAATGATTGTGAAACAATTAGTGGTTTCCACTCCTCAGATTCTATAGTCTGTGAAATTCTCTTTAAATTAGTATTGTGCAAAGTTGAATTAAATGATTTGACTTGTGAATTGATGACATCTGGTAAGAATTTGAAGTTCAACCCTGATATGCTTTCACATTCATTAAGAAAGATTGAATTGACATAGAAAAATTTTAAAAAATAGTCATACCTTAAACTAGCATTCAAATCTTTCCTAACTGATATGATCTTACCCAGTCTAATTTGGATGATTTCAATACTTTTGTTTATGGCATTCCTTATGTCCAAGGATATTATTGTATTGGCTTGTTCTTGATCTTTTGGATCAATGTTACTCAAAGCTAGATCCAGCAATAATTTTTGATGAACTAATAATCTTCTTAAACCTTCCGATACTGTGGAGAATATTCTCAGTAACATATCTTCGAATTCTCTTGGGGTCATTCCTTTTATCATGGCACTCAAACTTTTCCCTGATGTTTTATTAATGGTAGAACTTGCTACTGAAGATGAATCTTTTGATTTTGGATTCTGTAAATCTTCATTTGGTAAAAATGTTCGTACGATGTTCTTCATCTCATTGACAACTTGATCTTCGTATGACTTGAATGCAGTTGATATCTCCTCACATCTTGAAAGACCCACTATGTAGTCATTTAGTTTGATCTTGAAATCTTCATCGATATTTCTTTGATAGTTCCCATTTGTCGTTAGTCTCACTATTGTGTTAGAATAGTCAATATCTTCATAATGATTCCGTACATCGTCCAGCAAAAAGTTTATAAATAGTTTAACATATGATTGACCATTCTGGGTTCTCAGTGAGCTTAAATTTTGTCGAACTTCTATCAATGCAGGCACGTCTGTCAAATCTTGTAATTTGAAAGGCCAGTTCAAATCATTCACTTCACCTTTAATCAACTTTTCAACATAATCAATCTTATCAAGACTCTTGGAATACTCAGTTTGAAAAAAAAATGACTGAGCAATTTCAAACTCTTGCAATATTGTTTTGATTTGTAGTATACCTTGCTCAAGTTTTCCAATATTCCCTTTCTTCCTCTGTAACTTTAACCTATCCAGTTTTTGATTGATCTTCTTCTCCTCCAATACTTTCAACTTATTCTTGAGGTTTTCAATAAGTTGAACGGTCTTGGTATTCTTTCCATTGATATCATTTAAATCGTTCAAGGCATCAAAGAAAGATGTCGAGGATTTAGATATTTCATTCACTAGGTGGATTTCAATGGTATCCAAATACCATGACAATTTTTCTTGTAAGACATCATTCAAATTCTCTAAATCAGCACCTTCACTAACATTCTTGAAAATTCTTGGATCATCCAAATTGAAACCATCATTGAAAAACACTTCAGGGATAGTATCTAATGAATCCGGCTCATCTTCAAGTAGATCGTTATTCTTGCCATTGTTTTTGCTATTATACGTGTTATTATTACTTGCTTGCTTCTTCGCTAGAGATTCTAATGTACTCGCTGTTAACCTCTTTCCAGCATTGAACTTGGTATACTCTTTTCCAATGTCAACTATATACTTCTTGAAATCATCTTTAGGCACCTTTTCCAGCTTAGTTAGTTGAATTGTAGGTATATCTTTCTGTGTAGGTGGATATATGTTGAGTTTATTCTTTATCGTTCTATTAACATTGGGACTCAATGTGGATGATGATTTTAACTTCTTTGAGTCAACATCAGCCACCAACTCATAAATCGAGTTTGGGCCCAGTGGACTTACTTTTTGTATAGATAGCTTGTTCAGGCCTAGTAATGGTAAACCATCATCGAAACTTGGCCTAAAGCTAGATGTGAAAACACTTGATGATTCGAAACTTCTTCTTGAAAATGCACCGCCTGATCTTCCACTTATGCTGGCCAGATCGTCATTTAGACCCAACGATGTATCATCGCCTTCATCATTCCTTAGAGACGATCCCAATGAGTCAAATGAGTTACGGCTCAGATCATCTGTATTAACCTCAATTTCAATACCTGAACCTGAACCTGAACCTGAACCAAGTCCTAATCCTTCAACAAGTGGTGAACCTCTAGAAACACCATAAGAAGAAAGTTCACGCTGATGTTTGGTGGGTGTACCTCTTCGATCCATTTCCATAAGTCACACCTTATAGCTTTCCAGATTGAATGAATCAATTGAAGCTCACGAGTATCGTATGAACTCCTTTTCTTCTATCTCTTGAAACGAACTTCAAGTTTTATTGTTCGGTATGTGTCTTTTTTTGTTTTGAATTGATATATTCCGCTCGGAGCAACAGCGAAAATTCCGAGAACCAAACTTGGTATTGCTATACGAAAAATGATCAAAAGCTTTTTAAATCATTCAGTTAGTGTACAAAGGGACTTTGGTCAACTAATACTACGGCATTGATATTGTAATCAGAATTTATATTCGTTATACTTTTGTTAAAGGTGTTCAGCTTCTATTTCCATTGTTGTTGAAGCCAGAAATAGCACTTGTGAAATTACTATTATTACCAGTTGAATTCTGTGCAAAATAGCCCTGAGCAGCAACATCACTCAGTGAAGTAGAGCTTGGTGAAGAGCTCAGTCTTGTCAGGTTCTTAGAGCTTGGGTTATTAGACACATGAGTATTAGTGGTGTTGTTATTATTGAACGGTTGGCTTTGTTCTTCCTCCGAATCAGATTCAGAATCAGAGTTGTTGAATGCAAACGCACTATTAGATCTCTTCAGTTCAGTATGCTCCCCTTTCTTATTTTCTTCTTCTTTTCGTTGTTGTAGAATTTGCTGTTCAGCTATTGATGGAGAACCAAGTGATGGTTGAAAATCCACTTTTGATGCTTCAGGATTTATCGTTAATGCTGGCTTGTTACTATCTTGGCTAGTTGATCTGTGTGCAACAATGTCAGCAAAATCTGGTGTATCAACAATTTCCACATTTGATCCAAGCACTATGTTATCAGGAACGTCAACCAAGTTGACACCTTCAAGATGTTGTGGAGTTTCCTCATATTCAAAACTAGATGGTCCATTATTACGACAATCAGTTCCAGTAAAAACAGAATTGTAATCGTAATGGTAGTTATATCCTCTACTGGTATTTGTGTTATGAGACACTGCATACTTGTCTTCATCTTCTTCATCAGAACCATGTTTTAAAGTAGTAGCTGGTAACAGTTCAATTGTTTGATACCTAACATTTAAATTCTCGTTACTACTAATCTTGATCTTTGACGAACCGTCATCATTTGATAAGTTATCTGCAGAGTTCAGACTTAAAAGATCCTTGTTGTGTAATTGAGCAGTAGATGGTGATTTAACCATTAAGAAAAATCCACCCTCTTCCTCATCTGAATCTGAATCTTCTGCAGTTGTTGTATCATCTTCATCATATCCACCATCTTCTGATTCAGCATCGTATTCTTCATCGGATTCTGGGAAGTGTACAGCGATACATTGTTCAACACGATCGTTGAAATGGATATGACGTTTAGTGGGTAGATCTTCTTCATTCTCATGGTCTTTTTGCGGTAGATTTTGCTGTGATTGCTGTTGCTGAATGTGTTTGTGATGTTGGTTTTGGGTTTGTTCAACCAAACTTTGAGCTGATGAACCTCTTGGGGTATTTGAACTTTCGGATGTTGATAGGGAAGTATTTATTAAAATAGATTTGGAATCAGATGGAGCGGTGTTCTTAGAATATTGAGCATTGACCTTCCTTGAAATTTCGTCGAAATCATCTTCATATATTGGTGGTGATGGTGTGTTATTTGGATGAGTGTTGTTTGTGTTATGATAAGGCAGTCTTATTCTTGATGGTTGAGATAAAATTTCTGTGACGGTTCTTTTCTTCAAAATAGGTTTTGGACCTTTAATTTTAGGCTTTTTTGGTGGTTTCTTCTTCTTTTTTTTCAAAGATGGCGTTACAGCTGCTGTTTCAGTATCAGATCCATATTTCTTCTTTTCAACTATAGCATCACTTGTTGAATGATGATCTGGCTCGTTATATAGTGGTCCATATAACCAGGTAACATCTGAATCTTTTAACCAATTAACAGATTCAGGACTTATTGTTTTCAAGTTATATTTAGCTTGAGCCCAAGTTCTCCAAGATGCATTTTCTAATCTAGCAGAATTAGCAACATCTTTTCTTTTCAAAACTATATATCTCCAAGATTTTGATATATCACCTTCTTGCCAGTTATGAGATAAATAATCAACATGTCTTGAAGGTTCAAAATGGATATCATTATCATCGTGAAGTGGATGCAAATCTGAATTGCTATCGGGCAGAGAAGGAGAGTTTTCATTGTTTCTATGTCTATGAAGACCTTCATCATCATCATTATCATCATCATCATTATCATTGTTACTGTCGTCATAACTGTCATTATCATTGTCATTTACATCATCATAAGTATAGATGATGTTTTTCTTTTTGGATCTCTCCAATTTTGGTTCCTCATCCACATTCTCTATGAATTGGTTGTTGTCTTCATCATCATCGTCATCATGGCCATAGCCATAATAACTACCACCACTACTGTTTGTACTGCCAGTGTTGACAATGTGGTTTGTTTTAGAGTGACTCTTATCAATGTTGATGTTGTCATTATTAATCTCATCATGCTGATGATGATCAGGATCTTCTTCGATCAACTTCCTTGTAGGAGCTATAAAATCATCCAAAAGACCAACAGACCTCGTTCTTTTCAATTGGAAAGTTGTATCATTGAAATCTTTATCATCATGAGCATCAACAGCTTTAGAGTGGATACTATAGGACGATGGATTTCTTGATAAAGATGGAGTATGTGATGACTCCGAACTCTGTTGACTAGCCCCTTGAGCTTGGCTAAAGTACTGAGCCAAGTTGTTGGCAGCCATGATGAATCACAAAGCCTGATGCAATAGCTAAGAGCGTCGTAGAGTGTTTGAATGCAGTGGTAATATCTAGTCAAAATGAATTAATTCTCTTCCAACTAAACTTATATATTTATATATGTGTGTGTATAAATATACCTCTAATTAGTATGAGTAGATTACTCAAAGACAGTTGGGAAACAAAGACAAATTTGGAATGCTTTTCAGTAAAGACAATATGGCCCTCTCTAAATTGATATATGACTTCACCCTGTTGATTCTTTAGAAGTTTGCTGTTGTTTCTTCTAGTCTCTTTTTCTATATCTTGTCGTTGGCCTTTGAATAGAAGTAATTTAAAGCTCCAAATTTTTTTGATGTCAAAAAAACAAAGAGAAAAAAAATTTGGTTTTAAAAAGCGAGCTAGACAAAAATTAACTTGAAAAAACCCGTGGGAATCCGAGAGCGTGGAGGAAAAGAATTCGTTTCAACCAATTCAAAATAAGGTGCTTGTGTCTGTTTGATTAGCTAATGAAAAGTATCTCTTGAAAGTGGGTGTATTATATTACGGTAGCACGTAATAAGGTATCTTGCTCTCTTGTTTTTTCGCCCTATTAATTCTTATTATTTATAAATCTTGTCTTCATTTAATTAATCCTTTTTTTGATTTTTATTTGACCTAAAAAAATGACTTCGGACGGTTCCAAAGATTTTAATTTTTTTTTTTTTTATTCTTAAAGCGAAATGTACTGGCCCGTACCGACTACGTAAGAGGCGAGCCAGCTTTAATTTGGCCATGGACGAGTTCAGCTTTTCCCAAAATAGCCGGGGGAGGATAAGAGCTTAGCAAAATGTATTCATCCGAGTATTTAGTTTCAAAACTAGGAATAGCAATAGAAAGTACTGTATGACAAAACCACTTTTATATATCTACAAGGATTTGGAATACCCTTACAGCTTTTAGGCCAGTTGCTACGCCCTTTTCTTAAAAGATGACTACCCATAGATTATGTGTAGGCTTTCGAGGACTTAGGCTCTTTCCGGAAAAATAAATATTATGTGTAAGCTCTGTCACATCTACACAATATTTTGTCCTGTTCAAATCCCAGTGGGAGATACCAGATTAAATCTTTTTCAATTACACCTAATTGGCGGGACTTGTATCAAAAATTTAGAAGCCTTCGTTATTATTACACCGATACTGTTATGAGAGTGCTGGAGAGTGAGTGGCAAAAGAGTTATTGCTGTTTGCTACACTTTAGTTTATAAGTGTACCAAATACGAAGAGACACATCTACCAGGATCACATAGGATACCGGTTCTGTATCATTTCCAATCCAATACGTCATTTATCATAACACTCTAAGAGGTTTCCCCAGTGAATTGAAACACTGGTAGATTCATCATAGACAACTTGTAGCCCTGATGTATATTGGAATGCAAAAGACTAAAAGTTGTTAAAGCTGAACAGATTTCTAAAGTCATGCGCTGCTTTGCTGCGACATTTGTTAGTTTTGGAGGCTACGTAGATTGTTTGAATATGGGGATTTCGCCACTATGAAAAAGGCTTGAGATTTAGGCAAAGTTCTAAACATAGCTGAGAGTTAACCAAAAAGAACCCTTATAGGATTATGAAATCACAGTAGTGTTCTTGCCCTACCAGCAATATATATTATGTATTGATTTCTTGTATCCCTACTCTTTGGAGTTGATGCAGAGGCAAATCTTGATTTTGTGTTAGAACATTTTAATCTCAAGTGCTTTTTTCGCAAAATATGGGGTAAAGCTCAGGATGGCGGGCGGGCTATGATAATTGTTACGCAACTGAAAAAATGAAATGGCCATTTAAGTAACTAAAAACCATGACAAACTCGTTGGTTGAAATAACTATACAAGACTGATTAGATTTAGATTCTTAAATAATTATGGTTTAGTTGTGATTCTCATAATAAAATTAACGTTGTCAAATTGTGAATCAAAACTATCCGAACTTCTCCTTCTTTTACTGGTTTGAGACAAATTTTAAGTAATTTATCCGTGAGCTCGCGCTTTTCGGAAAAACTATTGACTTGACAGAATAATAGGAACTGTTAGAACTTGTGGTGTTGGTTACAGTTGAATAGATTATGGTAATTTCTAACGAATTTTTTTGAATTCTCTTTTTGTTAATATCTCACTACAGATTACCACTATTTTGTTCTTATTTTCAACGGAGTTTATTACTTAGCCTTGTAGTAAATTTCTGGTTATTTGATTCCTTATGATTTTTATATCTTCTTGTGCTTCTACCATCATATTAAGCATTTCATTAAATCACAAACTCACTTGGTGTAAACTCTCTGGTAGTTGACCCAATTGATCCACCGTTGGAACGGCTATTGCACTTTCAGATCCATACAGAAAAATCAACAGCCTATGTTACACACAGTAAACACATCTAATAGGGAAAACCAGCAAATGATTAACAACAGTAATTGATGTTTCTTCTTCCTCAGTCTTTGACTAGTGTAAGAATAACTTCATTCAACTTTTATTGTGAAGTTATATGTCCATAATCAAGAGCTCTTAACCTATACTCTGACTCTCTCAGACTCAATAATAGAGATTACGCATAACCATGACTTTCAGTTTTACTCTATCAGTGGAAACTCAGTACTGATATCCGATTAATTTAGCAGCTTCACTCGACATGTTCTACAAACTATCCCCTCAACTTCATTCTAAATTTTCAATATAAATCATTGGCATATACACATATATGTAAATAGCTCCTTATTCATCTTCATACTCCACACAGCGACCGTACCAAGTCCATTTAATGCATTTAGGAGGTTCAGTAGGTTCAGTCGTGAAAGAACTGATAGTAGAGCTCGTAGGATTTTCTGTCTTTGAATTTTTTGGATCGTCTTTATGATCGTTATCATTCCCTGAAATGAAATTCCAATTAAAGCAATCACGGCATGGTGGTGTATCCATACAAGGTGCAGTTGAATTATAAGCCTCGATAACATCGTCTATCACTGTATGTATTCTATGGTTCAATAAATTGACATGCCAACCTTTATCAGTAACAACATCATAGATACATTGCTTACCTGAATGACACTGAGTTTCCATTGCATAACCGGCAATTGAGCATGTTGAGCTTGCACCATTACAAACACCCATAAATAGAGGATCTGCTGTATTTCCAAAATGCCAAATCCCTTCCATATAATCTGGTAGACCTGGTGGCATTGGAAGATGTAATCTTTTTGTAGCCAATAGTTCACCTGGTGCCTCAAACGAAACTGCAGGTAAACCATAAGTTCGACCTATTAGGCTTGCTAAAGCACCACCCAAAGAATGACCAGTGACCCAAATGTTTGAGTTGGGGTATAGAGCACTAGCATTTCTATAGACATCAAGAGCAGCATGATAGTATTTATCCTTTCTATATAACTCTTTTTCAAGACATCTTTGATCACAAGTGTAAGACTTTTCATAACAATCACAAACAGTTGTCCATAAGTAACTAACTCTTGCACAACAACACGAAAACAACAAGTTATCATTCTCTTTATCCTCAGCAACTGTTTCATCAGCACCTGACCCTGAAAGGTACGCAGCACTAGTCCCTTTATATGCAATGACCACGGTTGAGTTATCATCAGATACAAAGACATGACCTCTAAGACCTGTTCCATTCCATCCATAGCCTTCTGATTTATTGAATGAAATATCCCTCCAATCACCAGTCCCTGGAACTCCGACATAAGCATTAGAAGACATGAGAGCCAATGTTATTACAGTTTCCTTATCTGTAACATTTGGAGCTTCAACAACTTCATCATCCCACTCTAATGAAATTTTGGCCACTTCTGCTGAACCAGAAATTCTAGCATATTCCAAATAGGATTCAACGGTATCTGGATGACGATCTTTCAATCTCTTCAAGTTGAGAGGTTGCGAATCAAATGGCAAGTTCACAGTCCATGGAGATTGTCCTTTATAACGAATACTCCATGAGTTTTCAAAATCATCTGTATGAAAATCTTGATTCAAATCATAGGCTTCAATGTAGTCTGGAGTTATATCAAGTCTTGCATCTATGTAGTTATCCCTCTTTGTTCCATGGTGATATATATGCTTTAATGAAAACGCTTTCTTGTTCTTTGTCGGAATGGTGGGGTTAGTGGTATCATGGTGTTGGTTGTAGTGGTTTGAAGGTATGCTAAGAAATGGTAATGGAGCAAATAGACTCAGAAGCTCTTTGGATTGAGGTATACCTTTGAGATTTATAAATATAAGTATTCCAATGGATATAAATGTGACTATCGATATTATGAGGTTTCGTATCCGGTGATTATTTGGATGTTGTTGTTTGAGACATTTCCTTTGCCTCTGCGATATTGGTGACCCTAGCAAGTATTGCTTTTCTGGCGCCGTCATAGGGCTTTATTTGATAAAAACAGTTTGTAAGTTAAATTCGTTTCAATAGCTCAGACACACACACGAAGCTCTCCGGTGTGTAGTTCTTTGTTGTATGAGTTAGTTGTCTTTGGTAAACGAAGTATATGTCTTTGCCTCCTTATTGTTTTGTTGATAAAAGCACAAGACAGATTCCGTCATCTTTTTTCTTGATCAGTACATTTTGATAACTACAGATTATGTAAGCATTTTTTTTTTTTTTAATATAATTTTGACACATTCTATATTAGGGTGGCTTAAAATAGGCAAATCCAAAAGGGAAAAAAATTGTGATTCTCACCATTGCCAGTTTTTAACATAGTCACCTAACAACGGTTCAAAGGATTCGTACTCCAATGCTATCTCATTCTTGATCCTTCTTGTGCTTTCACTCTCTAATAAAGAATCATAACTCCAATCAAAGAAATCTTCCATGTTATAACTTTGCTTTCTAAAAGGTTGACTAAATATACGTGCCAATGTAGCAACATTTGGATGATAATGTGATTGTAAAGTTTCTAATTCCCATAGAGAGCTTTCAATAGCATTTGTCTTCAAGGGGTCTTTTTCAAAGTTGTTGAAAGGATCTTTGTAATCTTCGCCATTTTCATTTTGCAAAAGAATCATACAAGTAGGGTGTCTCTTCATTAGATTATAAATAAACGGAATGATGGAAACAATGGCTGATGGTGATGTGTTTATTGATAGAGTTGCCAACTTTTTGATAAATGACGCGACAAGAGATGCAGGTAAATGAGTTGAGGTTAGGAAAATATCAGTAAGTCTTAAAAATCTTGATCTATATTTAACATGTAATAGGTCTTCATTCAATAGAGAATATAGTTTTAGATAAAAGTTTGGATAATCTAAATTGTATTTTTTAATCAATTCAAACAAACCATTTAATGAAAGTATTGAAATAACACCACCAATATCGTAAGAATCTGTTAAAAAATCCATTAGATTTGTTGGTTTCTTGAAAAATGGAATGACTCTTTTGTGTAAAATTAAAAGTGTAGTTTTATATTGATCCATTGAAAGGTTTTTATTTAAAAACAACAACCATTTTTTTTCAAATTCCGTCTTAAAATGATTTTGATTTGTAACCAATGACGGTAGGTTTGTTACAAAAGATTTGTTAAAATCTTGATCATCGACAATCAATTTCTCTTTGGCAACAGTTAAGAATTTTGAAAAAAGCAACTCGTCATCAATAGAAACATCCTCAATGTCTTTTAAATCATTAAGTTCATTCACAAAATAGAACTGTAAATCATAGTATTTTTTGTAATAGCGTGAAACAAACTCCTGCAAGACAATGTTTGAATTGGTACCATCTCCCAGTATTTCACCATTAGATGACTTGAACAAGGATAAAACCAGGTCTCTATATGTTTTCGTTGGGAAATACGCATTAGCTTGTCCATCCTTCTTGGAAGTTGGAGCAAAATGAACACTCTCGAATTTCAACAGTTTTAGATAGATATCAAGATTATCAATGATTAAAGAGCAATCATAGGGTATATTTTCCAAAAAAAATAACAGATTGAATTTGTATAGTTCATAAGCTTGTTTTAATTTCTTAGACAATGAATCAGTCGAAGATGTTGCTGATGTGAATTTTTTCAATTCAAAAAGATTTTCAAATACTTTAAACAGTTGTAAATTCAACAGTCTGGCGTTGTTTTCATGTTTTTCTAAACCTTCTTCTGTTTCAAATTGTGTTAAAAAACTGTCGTATAGACCTATACTCTTTATCAAAGAATCTAAATCTATATTTTGAGCATTGTTTATAAGTTCATTTGTACTCTTGGTTATATATTCCTTGGACAGTATATCCCTCTTCTGTTGTGCGATTTTAGACTTTTTGGACTTTATAGCAGTACCAGAATCTGACCTTCTTTTGCTCATTCTCCTCAGTTGTATGTGTTTGAGCAATACAAGTTCAGTTTAACCCATCTATAAGTACGATTACCTTCTTAAGAGATAAATCAAGCTTTAGTTATGTATAAAATTTTTTTGTATGAAGCTCATCGGGCCGCGAAAAATTCCCAACGTCAGATAGCATAACCTTTCCCTTTTTAGAACTTATGGATCTGAAACTAAACCAACAGATGAGGTCCTTTGTAAACTACATAAGATCTTTTGAGAACTGAGAGTTTTGATATCTTAAACACAGGACAATCCGCTCTTTGAGTAACTAAAACAAAGTATTAAAATAAATCAGTATGATTCAGGACATTACCGATTTCTCTATTCAAAAATAGGATATAATGATAGATGAAATTTTCAACCGATATCACCAGTTTTTGCATTATGGTGTATCAAAGTGTGTAGGACCTGACTTTGAAATTATCTTTCAAAGTTTGTCAAATTCAACGCTACTTTCTGTGCGTTTCATCCTTTTTCATCTATCTACAAAGTGTAACATGGAGAGAAATTGGAAGATCTGAAACAAAGATTTCCGAAGCGGTGAGAACGGAGTTTTGTTTCGATTTTGACACAAACTTAAAACAACTTTGCGCTGCTTAGATGACTTCATATATTCGTAATTTGAATTCTAGACTGATGAGAGTTTGTTGTGGGAAGATGAAACCATAAGACTGTTTGAATTGTGGTTTGTATATAAACAAAGGTGTATCCAAATTAAATATCTACAACAATGCTTTTACGCATCTTTATTTTCGATAGATAGTGATGATTGAAGGTAATTAAGATACAGATACTATTATTACCCTCATGACAACTACAATCATAATAGACAAGTCTACAACTGTATTATCCTTATCAGAGATTACTGAAACAGCAATAGTCAAGGGTGTGTTGGATTTAAGTGTGACGTATACTGATGTTATATCACCATCACCATCGTCATCGTCAGCTACCTTGTTATATGGTATAACGCTAGATTATAGAGACTCAGACATAATTCCTACAAATTCAAAGTCTCCAAATCCAAGTACAATATCCACTTTCACCACATCAACCACTTCAACTATACAATCTCGTACATCATCCTCATCTTCAAGTGAAAGTTCCAACTCGAGTTCACATAACTCTTTAGGAACATCATCACTATTCCAAACCTCATCCACTGGTGACAATGCTAAAATTGGTTTGGTTATTGGAATTCCTGTTGCTACAATCGGTACTGTCCTAGTATTAGTCGCATTATATTTCTACTTGCGTGTTAAAAAGAAGAGGAAATTAAATAAATCTGAATCAAAATTGAAAACTTTTTATGACGATAAGTTTAACTATAAAATAGATCCATTAAAAGATAATGATTCAATCTATAACTCCAATACGGTTTTCCAGGTGAAACCTACCCAAGGCTTTTATAACAAATACGCTACTTCTTCTCATCATAATTCTAATTCTACTCCTACTGCTATTGCTTCAAGCACTTTATGCGATCATAACACACACAATGGTGTTAGTGGATCAGAATTTAGTTTGAAAAATCCACAAACAGGTCCTATAAACTCCAAGTGGAATTTGAATACTCCATTGAGTAAATGGTTTGTTAAACATGGTGAGGTTTCAGATGCATCTAGTAGAGCAAGCTTGAGCACGGGACCATCATTCTCACCAATGTTAGCTTTAAAAGAATTTAAGTTGAACAAAAAATCTAGAAATGCTAAGGAGATTAATGAAAAATCACCAATTTTACCAAAGTTCCCTGAATCTGCTTATCATCCCTCTCAATATAAATCCACTAACAACAGTTATCCACATAGTGATTTAAGTGATAATAGTGATGTTGGGAAACACGTTGTTCCTGTGGATTTCACAAAAAACTCTGTTCCAAAGCTACAGCAACCGCTTATCAAAGGAAACAAAAGGAGATTAAATAACAATAGATCAAGATCTAGTAATAAGCCTTTACCACCAAAACCACTTTCAACTACATCTTTGGAAGGTCTAGAGAGAACGGTTTATAAAAGAACAATCCCAACTACCCCGAAAGTCGATGCGAATAATCTCAAAATCAAGGAACCAGTTTATAGGGTTAAAACAACCTATACCAAGAGTTTGGCAGATGAGTTATCCATAGAAAAGGGTGAGTTTGTAAGGATACTGGCAAGACATACAGATGGGTGGTGTTTGGCTGAAAAAATCTATGCTGATAATCATTCGAATTCTATTTTCGATAATGGAAATGATTACATTAACGAAGGTAGAGGTGTTATACCTGAAATGTGTTTAAAGAGAATCTAATATTGAACTATGATAACTCCATATTAAAGTGTAGTGCCACCAAGATGATAGTGAACCACCTTAGTATTCTATGTAAAAGAAAAAAGAAACCCTAACGTAAAACTGTAGATCACAAATGCAATTGATCAAGCGAACTTATAACTCCTTTTTGATATGTTGTTGGGCAAATACTTTATGACCTCTAACAAACCAATAAATAATGGAATAACCAACAAATGCAGCGAAAACAACAGGCATATAGTTCATTGAATCAGGAGTAGCTGGCATGGTGAAAGGGAATGAAAAGAAAACAACAGCAAATACGGTCCAAGCTAAAGTCATAACATTAGCGAAAAGACCGAATTTTCCTAGCCAAAATGGACCATGTTTAATGTTATTTCTTCCTTTGATCAACAAACAAACGATTGGAATAGCATATGAAAACAACAAGAATGTGATACAACCGGTAACTAAAGCGTTATAAGCTGTGGTAGAACCCATGTAGATACAACCAACAACGGCACACCAAAAACAAGACATTAAATGAGCGTTAACTGGTAGTTTTGTCTTTTTGTTAACTTGAGACCAGTAACGAGAACCTGGGATACCTTGATCTCTTGAAAATGACCAACATAAACGAGCCTGCCATGTTTGACTTGAAATTGTACAACCAAATGAGGTTAAAACGACTAAAGCTTCTAAGCATAGAGCACCATGTCTATTACCTAAAGCTTGATAAAAGATGTCTAAAATTGGAACACCAGTATTTGAAGCATAAATCTCATCTAGGTTTTGAATTGAAAAAAACATTGAAATAGAATAAATAAATGAAGTGACAAATCCAATAGCAACGGTTGTTAGGATTGAAATTGGGATATAACGTTCAGGTTGATAAATTTCTTCAGCCATATGAGTTGCACAATCCAAACAAGAAAATGACCAAGCTGGATTGATCAAACCAACAATGAATGCAATACCACCATTTTTCCAACCAGTTTCGTTATTAAAAGTTGCAAAGACAAACTTGGCATCTTGATAAGAATTTCTTGCACAAATTAAAACGGTTATAGTTATAATAACGAATGAACTTATTGACGTGTATAAAGCAGCTGATGAAATGTAAGGTAAAGGTTTTTCAAAGATGTTAAAAATTGTTAAGAATGCATTTAAAAGTTCAAAACATAAAAATGTGTGCCATCTTTGTGGTGCACTATCAGGATTACCAGTTCCTAAATGATACATACCAACAATACCACTAGCCACTGCTAAAACTGTTGATGATGTGGTAAAAATAGCACCAAACCAAGCCATAGAACCACACATATAAGCCCAAAACCTCTTATACTTTTCTGGGGCCAATTGGAATGTCCAATAATATTGACCACCAGAATTTTCAGGATATGCCGATATTAGTTCACTTAGTGAGACACCAATACAAACAGAAATCAAAGCAATAATGATTATACCATAGACAATCATCATTGGACCACCTGAACTGATACCAGCGACTAAGGAAGCAGAAATACCAAACCAAGAGTTTGTCAAACCAAAACCAACACCTATTAGTGATAAGATGTTAAAATTACGGCGTAAATCATGTTTATAACCATCATCTGCTAGAGAACCTTCAGTAGTGGATCCGATCTCTAAGTTTTCAATACCAAGAGGCTTTTCGCTATTGCTTCGTATTTCTGTTTCTGAGACAGATGTATCTTTGAAAGACATGTTAAAAATGCAATAAATACAAAAGAATCTTTTTATAACTCTTGAGTTAAGATTATGCTAAAGATCGAACGAAGATCCAAAAATAATATAGTTGAATGAAGGAAAGAAAGAAAGTAAGAACTAAAACTTTATTCTATTGTGCAATGTAAATGTAAAAAACCGTTGAACTGTTAGATCAATTATAAAACAGTTTCCAATTATTTTCGTTATCAGTTAGTCTATTGTGTGTGACTTTTCTTTTTTATATGTGCGAGATTTGGCTTTCATTGGTTGGAAATTTTTTTTTTTGGCTGCTGCTGCTGCTGCTGCTTTGGGAAGTTGGATTAGCATGTGAAAAATCGAATACTGTGTTTTCATTGGACAAGGGGAATTGCGTTTTGTTAGGGTTAAATACTTTAAAGTAGTCACAAATTGAAAGAGTTGAAAGAAAGAAAGAAATAAAATAAGAAATGTATTGTTGAAAAGTCTAATTACAGTTGATCTAAAAATCCTAGGCTTTTTTCTATTGTTTACTCCAAACTTTTGACACATATTTATTTTGCATTTGAATTTGCTGCTTTTGTATAGCTAATTGAAATTCCCCTGGAATTTTTTAGTCAAATTTTTGTAAAAAAGTAGTAAAATCTTAAGACTTTGAAAAATTCCATTGGAATTTCGGTTATTTTTGTCCCACTTCCATGTGGTGTATGGATTTAATGGTAACTAGAGTAATTAATCTCTATTAGGACAACAGGTATCATAATGGTTGATGGATTGGTTATGGGTGAAAGGGAACAATGCTGTAGGTTGTAGGACTATCTTACTTCTCACTATTAGCATGGTATATATGTCATGTGATTAACTAATCATACTACAATTAAAGGATTGATTAAGTAATGCAAATGTGTGTGTGTTATTATCAAGCTGGATACACTGTATCAGTGAGGAAATGGTTGATTCTGTAGCTAGATGGATGCGCATGGTTCTTTGAACCTGTAGTTGCGTTTGTTTATGTTTCTTGTAAACTAATAAATCATATCGATGATTGATGTCAACAAAGTTTTCCATTGTCAACTTTGACCTCAATTATCGAAAGTTCTTACAATCATGTTTCGACCACTAGATAGGTCAACATGCTGCATCAGTGAACATTTGAGATCGTGATTTGTATTTCATTGTAACCACTCAATGTCTAAGTATGATTATTCTGTCCGTAACTCCATTCAATATGAGCCAAAGTCAATATCGATATCTGACGAAACCCTTCTGTCTTGACTCTAGTGAGAGTTCGGCTTGAAATCATTGTAAAAATATTATACTATAGAATTGAGTCCAACTGTTTGGATAAATCCGTATCAGCCACTATCGACTGGGTTTTGTCTATGTTCTTAAACTTTTCATCCCTTTCCTGGTCTTCTTTCAGCAGTTTAACATTAAACAGTGACTTATTCTTCTCTTTTTGACTATCTGTCTCTATGGTACTGTTCACTATGTCATATATGTCTATTTGATTCAGTTTGTCAACTTTAGTAGCCGTTGATTTGGAAGATTGTTTGCCAATCTTGAACTTTTTAGATTTCTTGGATATTGTTGATTTCTTTGGAGGCATGGTATGTAATGATCGTGATGCAATTATAGCTTTTACCACTGTCTGTGTGTATTAATTACGAAGTCAAGCTCATCTCATCTATCTAAAGAAAAAAAAAATTTTTGTGAAAATAGTTAAATATATGTCATAAATTTCCCCGTTGGGAAGTTTCCCTGTTTTATCAGTTTTTTTTAACCATCGCTCGTACTGCTTTCCTTTTTCAGAACAAATTGAAATTTTAAGAGATGAGTTCTAAATTAAAATTTTCTAGAAATTTATATCTGTTTTAAGTGATAAATCAGATAGTTACAACTATTAGTTATTCTGGTTAGTTTTCATCATACAAAATAGACTATTAAGATGCCATCCACATACAACAAAGACAAACCTTGGGATACTCCAGACATCGATAAATGGGCTGCAGATGAATTTAAACCAGAAGATAATACAACAGGTTTACCATTTGCAGAAGAATCAAGTTTTTTAACATTATTCCCAAAATATCGTGAAGTTTATTTAAAGCAAATATGGCCAGAAGTTACAAAAGCCCTTGATAAACATCATATAGCATGTACGTTGGATTTAGTTGAAGGTTCAATGGTTGTTAAGACCACAAGAAAAACTTTTGATCCTGCTATTATATTAAAAGCAAGAGATTTGATTAAACTTTTAGCAAGATCCGTACCCTTCCCACAAGCTGTTAAAATCCTTCAAGATGATGTTGCATGTGATGTTATCAAGATTGGTAATTTTGTTTCGAATAAGGAAAGATTTGTTAAACGTAGACAAAGATTAGTTGGTCCAAATGGTAATACGTTGAAAGCTTTAGAACTATTAACGAAATGTTTCATATTAGTTCAAGGTAATACAGTATCAGCTATGGGTCCTTTCAAAGGTTTAAAGGAGGTTAGAAGGGTTGTTGAAGATTGTATGAAAAACATTCATCCAATCTATCATATCAAAGAGTTAATGATTAAAAGAGAATTACAAAAAAATCCAAATTTAGCAAATGAAGATTGGAGTAGATTTTTACCACAGTTTAAAAAGAGAAATGTTGCACGTAAACTACCTAAACAAGTTAAGGATGATCAATTGAAGAAGAAAGAGAAGAAAGTCTATACACCATTCCCACCTGCTCAATTACCTAGAAAAGTTGATTTACAAATTGAAAGTGGTGAATACTTTTTAAGTAAAAAGGATAAACGTACTAGAGAATTAAATGAAAAGATTGAAAAACAACAAGAACATAAGACGAAAAGAGATGAGGAAAGAGCTTTAGATTATGTTGCTCCAGAAGAGGAGAAATACGAAAGCACATTAGTGAAAGAAAAGAAAGAGAAGAAGGAAAAGAAAGAGAAAAAGGAAAAGAAAGAGAAGAAAGAAAAAAGCAAGAAAAGATCGAGATCTGAAGATGGTGAGGTTGATGATGAAGAAAAGTTGAAAAAGAAGAAAGAGAAGAAGGAGAAGAAAGATAAAAAAGAGTAGGTTGAGCAAACAACAGAGGCTGATTTTCTGATCCCGATTACTCATGAAGATTTATCCCATGTACACATATCTATTTTTTGTCTTACACATAACATACAATAATAATGCCTGTATTTTGACATTTTAGCTTGTAATATTCTCAACACATACAGAAGTTTCCCGATCGGTAAATAACTTGCGAAAAAATACAATTTCTGAATTGCCTATTCCAGTCTTGTAATAAATGGTAATTACCATATGTAGCGATGACAACGAATGAAGAGAACGAATCTTTTTACGAGAAAACGATCTTTGTCCATTTCAGTATTCAAAGTGGATGGAAGCTCCAATGATACTAAGTCTCTCAAATATGTACCTGATTGAGAACTGCTGAACCCAAAACTGTACTCGCGTTTAATTGTTAATATCTGAACATAATTGTACTCTTTCATTTTGGCGAAAAATAGTCCCAAAAAAGAGAATTTTGAAATGAAAAACCAAAACAAAATCAAAAACAATCGGCAAAGAAAAAAAAAATTAGAATAACAGAATGGCAAAAACTCTTTCAAAAACATCAATACTTTTTGTAATTTATAAATGTGCCATTTTCATACAGTTTAAATTCATTTGCATGGCCATTTGAAGTCAATTGGCTGAGTTGTTTTCTTGCTACCACCAAATTCATCATTCAACTAGCATCATCTTTCATCTTCTTCCTCTTCAGCATCATCATAGTGCTCATTTACTACCATCATCGTTGTTGCCCTTGAGACCTTTTTCATTTTTGGTGGTGAGACAACCTCGTGTGCTGGAATAATTGATTGTTTTAAATTCCGTTTCTATTTATTGACATTGTTGTTTCAAATCAATCTTCTGTTATTCTGGGAGAGAAAGGCAAGATCATTTGTACATAGTAAAAGATCTCAATTTGAGCAGGACTCTTGTGTGTGTGTGTGTGCTTTTATTAGACTTTAATTTTTAAGAGCCCTTTTCATATCTGATCACATAACATTCAGTGTCAAAAATCATGGATCAAAGTGGGAATGCCTTGCTCTTAAGGTTCATAGAGTCTGAACAGTTCAGTCTGTTTATGTGCATTGCCTATTTAACAAGGTACTCTCAAAACATTGGTATACATCATTACCTTTGTCAAAAACTGCGAACTTATAAAATTGAAGATTTATCCTTCTTCATACCGCAACTATGTCAAATACTTGTTACTGTGGAAACTGAATCCATGGCATTGGAAGATTTACTCTTGGAACTTTCCACTCAACATCCTCATTTCACACTCTTGACCTTTTGGTCTTTACAATCTCATCTAACGGATTTAGCTGATGATCCAAATAGTTATTCATTTCAAAGTGCTAGAAGAGTTTTAAATAGTCTTCAATATATTCTATTCAACATCGGCTCTGCACCTTCAAACAAATTTAGAGAAAATATAGCACCTTCTGCTATTATGACTTCTGTCATAGCTGCAAGTATTGGTTTACCTCAACTGGCTCATTTCATCGAGCCTATTTCCAAAAGTCAAGGTAAAAAGCAAAAAAGTTTTGTATTTGAATTGGTTAAGAATTTCAAACATAAACTACGGGATAATATTACTTTAAAGAATACCAAAAGTAACTCAAGAATCATCTCAAGTTCAAGCATCTCTTATGATACCGTACATAAAAGTTCACAAGATGATGATTATAAAAAGAAAACTCCAACTGAGGATAAGAGAAATATGGATTTTGATTTCATAGATACATATGCTGATGATTTGTTGAAAAAGGATAAGGTAAGACATAAACTAACCAAAGAAATACTAAGAAGTCATTCCTTTTATGAACAAGGAAGTGATCTTTCAACTGCTTCATCTCCAACATTTGGTCACAACTTTGATAACGATCCAAACTCGGCATCTATGCCTGAATTAAACCGTTCAAATTCGGGTCCTTCATCGCCTCAAGGATCTATCTCTTCCTCTCCAAGCCTTTCAAATTCAGCCAGAGGAAGATCACATACAAGATCATCCAATCATCATGGTGCTAATGTTAGAAACATTTCACCCGCATTAATGTCAACTCCTACAAAGATTAAGCTCTTAAAATCTAACTACTTCAGATGTGAAACTCAATTTGCCATTGCACTACAATCCATCAGTGTAAGATTGAGTCAGGTTCCACAAGAGGCAAGATTATCATCTTTGCGTGCTGAGCTATCACTTTTGAATAGAGATCTACCTGCAGAAGTTGACATTCCAACATTATTACCTCCAAACAGACGAGGTAAGCTTCACAAAATCGTTAATCTTGCAGCTAATGAAGCCGCGGTTTTAAATTCTGCTGAGAGAGTACCTTTCTTATTATTGATTGAATATCTAAGTGATGATCTAGATTTTGACCCCTCAACGTCAACCAATGATAAACTTTTACATGAAAAGCCAAACAATTCATATATTTTTGACTTAGGTATACATACAAATTCTACTCAAACTTCACCACCTCCAACTTCATTCTATGACGATAAGCCTGCGGAGACAGATTTGGGCGATTTGTCCGTGGTAAGGATCAGCAATAGAGATCAAAATGATTCTTTTACTAAGGAAGTCTTGGTTGCATCTTCCATCAACGTTCCTATCATCAATGACGAAGAAAAACGTGACTCTGAATTAAACTTTAGCGCTAACTATAGCTTCACCCCAGGTGAAGGTTCTGATTCATCAGATTTGGCAACTCAGATGAGAATTGCTGCTGTTATGTTATCTCAACTAGATAGTACTACAAATACTCTACCTATCGACCAATCGACCGCTATAAAAGCTAGAATCATAGCTTCAATGCAATCTTTACAAGACCACTTTGGTTATAAGGATCTAGAAGCCATTCATGGAGCTGCTGGTGAGCGTAAATTGGAAAACGATTTGAAATTGGGTGGTGTTTCAGGGAAAAACTCGTCTGCTTATTTAGGTGAAGATTGGCAAAGCAAAAGGGAAAGAATTCGTAAGAATAGTGCTTATGGTCACTTGGAAAATTGGGAATTATGTTCTGTAATTGCCAAAACCGGTGATGACTTGAGACAAGAAGCATTTGCATCACAAGTGATTCAAGCAATGGCCAATATTTGGAAGGTTTCCAACACTCCAGTTTGGGTCAAACGTATGAGAATCTTGATCACAAGTGCCAATACTGGTTTAGTTGAAACCATTACTAATGCCCTATCAATACATTCAATCAAAAAGGCATTAACTAAAATATCCATAGAAAGTGGAGAGAATCCAAAAGGTACGATAAGTTCATTAACTGAACATTTTGAAATTGCCTTTGGTGATCCAAAGTCCGCTAAGTATAAAAGGGCTCAAGATAATTTTTCACAATCATTGGCTGGTTATTCTATCATATGTTATCTGTTGCAAATTAAAGATCGTCACAATGGTAATATTATGTTAGATAATGAAGGCCACATCATACATATAGATTTCGGTTTTCTTCTTTCGAACTCACCTGGTTCTGTTGGGTTCGAGGCAGCTCCTTTTAAATTAACGCTAGAGTATGTTGAACTTTTGGGTGGATTGAATGGGGCACCATTTCAAAACTTTAAAGATTCGATGAAGAAAGCTTTCAAAGAACTGAGAAGAAATGCCGATCATCTGATTACCCTTGTCGAACTGATGCAAAAGGATAGTAATCTACCTTGCTTTAAGGCTGGTTTACAGACAAGTGCCCAATTTAAGCAAAGATTTCAACTACATCTGAGTGAAACTGAATGTGATGCCTTTGTCGAAAATGTTTTGATTGGGAAGAGTATTGGAAGTATATATACCAGACTATATGATCAATTCCAGTTATTATCACAGGGTATCTACAGTTGAAATGGCTTTTGAAAATACTAGCCCTGATACTTAAAGATATATCAAGTTACCTACATCATTTCACGATTAGAATACAACGTGTTTATGTCCATTGAGCACCATTAAAAAAGTTATACCATTTTCTAGCATCTCAAATCTGAAGCTTTTGTAGAAAGTATCTGTATTTATCAAAATTTGAATTTCAACTTAAGTTTCGGCTTCTCAGGTTCAGCACTTGGTGGAGGAGGATTAAATGATGTCTTGGTTTTTAGCTTAGGTTTTGGTTCTTCTCGTTTTGGAGCTGAAACTGGCTTCAAGATGATTTTTGGACCTTTGATATCCTTATTTGTACTTGTTGCAACAGCGCTGCTGCTGTTGTCATTAGCTTGTGCACTTTGAGACTTTTTTGCACGTCTTAAAGGATCTGATGAAACGATCACAGTTCTTTTGGCATGAGAGATTCTAACATATCTAAGTGGACCAGTCTTCGAACGTCTAACTTCTCCCTTGAAAGGTCTTTGTGCTGGAATAGCAGCTTTTGGAGTTTGAAGCTTTATAACAGGCTTAGAAGCGACAGGCTTTGTTTTAGATTGGGCCGATTTAGCATTGACAGCCAATTTCTTTGATAGACTGATCTTGAATTGGCCCTCTCTCTTTAGGCTGATTTTGCCGTTTCCTAGATTATTAGCTGCCAATTTCTTTTCTCTAGGAATTTCAAACGTGACAGGAATGACATTATAAGCTTGAAACAATACTGCAACTACTTCATATAATTCACGTTTTTCAACCAGACCGAAAAGTGGTTGTCTAATAGCATTCCATAATTCAACTTTCAAAGGTGGATATTTACTATATTCCTTTCTCAACAACTTAACAGCCCCTTTAAATGTCGTTCTAGCTTGGGCGTTTCTTCTTGTTTCGAACTGATCTTGTGCACCATCCTGAACAACAATCAGACCACCATCACCTTGTTTGGTCTTCTTGTGAATTTCAATGTCCTCCATTAGTTCTCCTTCATCCAACTCAGAAGAGGTGCCTTCAATAGCCGCATAGCCAAAGCTTTTGAGGAAAGCAGATATCAGCTTATGCTTGAAGTATAAAGACTGCTCAAAAGATATGGTTAGAAAAAAGTATTTTAGAATCGCTTCATTCTTCAGTGCACCCATGTAGAATAACGCTTCAAATGCTGCAACCCTAGTGTCGTATTCAAATGGGGCTCTTGAATGGGTTAGCAAATCCTTGGCATCAAACTTGTACAAGCCTCTTCTAGATAATCTCAGTTTTTCTCTTAAAGCAACCACACTGACTTTTCCACCGCTTTTTGAAATCCATTCATCCATCTTCTGATGTCTTGAAATCTCAGCAATAGCTTCTCCTAAAAACGCTAAGTCTTTGGCGCCCAATTGGTCAGCATTTTCAATTAACTTATTGGAAGCCATAGAGTTAACAACACAGTGTATTAGATGACTGATGTAAAAGACATCTGAATATGGGTTGTCCAAGTTTTGATTGTATTTCAAGATATTTAACAGAAACTTTTTGACCTCCAAGGGACAATTTCCCTGTTGATCAGAAACAGTGGATAATGCCAATGGTATAGCTTTTTGGATAAAATATGATGGAAAGTCTGAGAAATTGTTCGGAAGAGGTATGGTGGAGTTCGGGAAGCAAAAGAGACTCTTGAATGCTAGTAGAAGATGTTTGGAACCTGTCCAGTTGATTTGTTCCTTGGCAAATTGTGCCATTCCATATGCAGCCTCTACTCTGATACCATAAAAGTAACGATCATCCATCAAAGTTCTCAACAGAATTGAAGAGTATAATGGATTTGGGTTACAAGAAGCAAAATGCGAAATGGAATCTAATTGAGCCTCGACGTCTCTATCTTGTTGTAGCTGAGATGCGTACATATAGTCAGGTTGATTGATATAGATCTTACAAATCCATTCAAAATCTGCATCAACTCTAATCCACTCAAAGGCTTCATTGGTCATCTTGTCTTCTTCCTCTTTGGTCCATTCTGTCAGTTCCCAATCTTTTATATCTTTCTCTGACTGTAATATATCACCCAAGCAATGTAACAGAATGTTATCATCTTCTTCTGCAGCTTCTCTTTGTTCTTTCTCAGTTTTGATTTGCTTCTGACTTCTTTTCAGCCTTTTGTACTTGGTGTTGTATTGAATGTCCAGTTTAGTGAACCCTTCTTTTAGATCGACGATATGTTCGTAAGGAGTACCATCAGCTTCATGAATTCTTATTGTCATTGGACCGGTAAATAAAGGTACAGAAGTGTTAACGTAATCGTCAGGCTTTTCCAACTCAATTTTAGCCTCTGAGATGAAAGTATCCGGTGACGGTTGTCTATTTTGTTGTGTCTCCTTCTGTTGTACTTGCCGTATACCCATTTCAATGAACATTCTTTTTTTATTAAATCTTTGAGTGACTCTGAATATTGGAACACCAGATCCATAGACCCATTGTCTAAAGAATGAATCTAATCTATTATGGTTAACCTTTTCTACAACATGTTGAAAGTGGTCAGTACTTAAACTTCCGTTAGGTAAATCTCCAGACATTGCTTGTAAAAAAATTTTGGGTATAACTCTAGACAAACCAAATGATTTGTCAGTTTTTGTCATTCTTCTATCAAGAATGAACAAAACAATTGGGGACTTTAAAGCCAAGAACTCTAGATCATGGGTAGAGATGGGATATTTCAACAATGGATCAGCTAGTGGTCTTCTACCAACATCTTCATCGCAGATCTTTTGGGCTTGTTTCTTCATTCTATACTTGTGCTCATTAACACCCATCAACTTCTTGATAAATTGTTGCGCCATGAAATGAGCTATACCTATTGTTACCCACAGATCTTTGTAAGTTTTTGGTACAACATTTATACCAGACCATTGCTCTGATAGAGCGACTGACAGAATATATGGCGAATCAAAAATAGGCTCAATTTCGTTTGGACCATACAATAGTTTGTCACTGAAAACTGAGAGTCCTGCAAATCCACTATAGTTGACATCCAGATCTGAAACAAAAACGAGTGCGTTACTTGTGAAAGGGAAAGATCCAAACTCTCTTGAATAAAAATCAACTGCTTTATAGAGAAAAATTGTACTATTCAGCGCCTCACGTTCTTTTGAAGGTAAGCAGTAAACAGCAGATGGTACAGCAGTAGTATCTTTCTCTTCAGATTCTTCTTGTTCTTCTTTCAAGTTCAATAATGGTGTTTGAATAAATGGTCCAGCAGCCCACCCTATATGATGAGCAGATGTTGGGTTGAAAATTGAGAAAGAAACAACTTTTTTAGACAAGTCGAACGGGTGTGCGCTCTCTTTCTGATTGCTAAAATCACCACCAATAACAACAATATCATTGCTTTCCTCGTTATCGTTTTCTTCTTCCTCCTCGTTATCATTATCCTTGGCGTATTTTGATCCTATTACTTTTGAGACACCAATATCCTTTACAGTTTGAGGGACACTGATCTCTAGCTCCCATGTTGATTTTTCCCATAGACTATCCAGACACGGAACCCACGATGATGTACTTGTCCCAAACGTTGAGTTGGTTGTATAAACATGCCAGTCCGACCTACTTATTGAGGAGCCTTTACCACCAACAAAACTTAATCCCGATTTGGGATTTTTCAAATGATACTCAATCTTGATGGTCACAGGCGTATATATCATTTCAGTAGCACCCGAAGCTTTATGACTACCTGGAGAATCTCTGAAAGATGGGGTAAAAGAATTCAGAGCAGAAGGATCGTGTAAAGATAGCTTTAGTTTATCAGGCATTGATATAGTTAGCTCTTGAGTGTTTTCTCCAGAAAACAATTTTCTATGATGATTCTTGTAAAAATGATGTTGTTCAATGTCATTGAAAACAGGCTTTTTTTCAGAGTTATAAGTAAACTGTAAATACTCATCTCTCAATGGGTCCTCATGGATAAAATTGGCTCTTCTTTGATTAACAAACACATTTGTCACTTCAAGTTGTCTACAATCTAAACGAATTTGTTTCAACAAAGGGTCTGTGGGTATAACTATTAGCTCAGTCACACCTTGAATGGAATTGGTTTCTAAATCAACCGTTATTTGAACATTCTGATGAGCAACTTTGTAATTCCTGGATGGATGAATACCAATTGCCCTTTTAGAGTAAGAACCACTAGGAGTGCCAGCGGTCATTGGACCATTTCCACCAGTAGAGCTTAACCCACCAGGACCAACTCCTGCGCCTGCAGCCCTCTGTTCATGGCCGACACTTGGATGATCGTACGAGGGCATTCTCCTTGATCGACTTCAACAAGAGCTTAGTTATTGATTGCAATAGCCGCCTAGTATCTCATTTTTCCTATATTGTTTGAACTTATTGTAAAGCGTTACCTTTTTTTTGAATTTACATCAAAATAGTTTAAAAAGATTACATCAGCAACTAAATCGTTACGTAATCATTGTACGCGATACATAAATTTGGTAACTGCTTACGCGTCTCCATCACCATCCTACTCATTTCGAAGTCTACTCTTAACTTTGATGTTTATAAAGTCAAGAGTCATATTGCTCTACAACACTCAAGCCTGAATTAGACCAAGATTGCAAGCATGGATTTGTTGAATGACTTGGATCTGGATACAGGCCATGTAAGGGCTAAGACTTTCAGAAAGGAAATCAACATAGACATACAAGAAGAACACGATGATACCTCTCCTAGTGAGAATGATGATTATGATGATGATGATGATGATGATGATGATGATGATGATGGTGGTGGTGATAGGGGGCTGACTGCTATACAAAATATAAACTCAGGATCTTTGGGTTCTTCAACCAATATCACTGACAGCTCAATACTCAATTTAAGCTCAAGACAGAGTGCCAAAGTTGTTGATCCTCCCACCCAAGCCATTCCAAATCTATCAATCATGGAAAAAATTGCAAGAAGACTAAAAGGTGAACCTGAAGCCAAACATAATCATGGACATGAAGAAGAAACTGAAGTGGAAACAGGACTCTCACAAGAAGCATCGTTGTCAGATGAGACTCCAACACAACCTATTAGTGCATCAAAAGGAAAGGAATCTTTAAAAGAATGTTCTACTCAACTAATTTCAAAAGATGACCAGACCACTCAAGTCTTTAGTAAAAGTAAGCTTCAAGATGAATCAACCCAAGAACCCCCAATGGCGAATATATCAACAAGCGAGGAATTTCGCTCAACACTACCTGTGTACGACAATTCTGAGACTCAGGTTCTTACAAATAACGATGATGATCAAGCTGAAGCAGATACTGACGAACAACTGACAACAACATCGAAAAGAAAACCAAAGATATTTGACGAATCCGAGTCTGAGTCTGAGGAAGCCCAACTCTCCAAAACTTTTATAAACAATGAACAAGTTTCTGAAATGTCTTCGAATTCAAGAACCAAACTTTTTTTGGATGATTCGGATGATGACATTGAGGTAGATAGTTTATCAACCCCAATTGAATCACTATTAAGCAAGGAAGAACTTGAAAAGTCTCAAAAGGAAAAAAGGCAAAGGAAGATTGAAGAACTTGCAGCAAAAAAGAAAGCTGAAAGACTACTCAAAGAGCAACAAGATAGAAGCAAAGACGATAAAGACCTAGATAATAGCACGAAGAAAGATGATGTGGATGTCAAGAATGATCTACTAACCGAGAGTAATGACCAAGGGGATGAATATGAAGAGTATGGATCAGATGATGAAGCTGCTGATCAGTCAAATGCCAATATTAATCTTTCAGGCTTCGTTATCAAAAAATTCAACAAAAGTTCGTTATTTGCTGCCTTTGGTGGTGATGACGTGGGTGAAGAGGAGGATGAGGAGGAGAAAGAAGATGACGAGATTCAAGAACGCGGCCAACTTGAAAAGGAGCAAAAGGATGGGCAGGTTAAGTCCAAAAAAGAACTGCAAGCTGACTCACCTCGTTCTGAGCAGATGGTTGATATCTCTGAATCTGAACATGAAGATGACGATTTTGAGATTCAAGAGTTTTTTGTCAAGAAGACTGCTGCAGACCTCCCTTTTAACAACAAAGAAGATTCAAAACAGAAGGCAGCTTTGAAAAAATCAGATACGAAGATATCGAGTGAACATCCTGAAACCGTTGAACTAGATGATAGTGATCCAGAGGTAGAAGTGGAACATTCCAAATCAGCCATTCTTGAACTAAGGTCCAAACTCAGTAGGAAACAAGTCCAAAAGGTTAAACCTAAGAAGACAAATCCTGCATTTATGTCCAAAAGGCAATTGTTTGAAGAATTAAAAAAAGCCACGAGAAATCAAATCAAAAAGGAAATGGATTTCGAGCCAGAAACTCCTAGAGAGAGAGAAATCTTGGAGAAGGCAAGCATCAATGTGCAAGATCTTTTACAAAAACATATCGAGCATAATAATCGTATCCGAGAAAATGAACGTGAACTTGAAAGAAGGAAGAGAGATGGTGAAGATGTTGATGATGATGAGTATGATATAAATTTTGACTACGATACTGATAGAGCCGAGGCGATGAATGAGGTCCCAGAAAGTGACATTGAAGACTCTGAGAATGATATTGATGTTAGTAGTGAAGAGGAAGCTGAAGCTGATCAGGCTATAACTAAATCGAGAAAATCAAGAAGAACAATCGTTGAAGACGATGAAGATAACGATGACACAACGCCTCCTGCTCAGAATGAATCTCTGCATAATACTGATGCTGTTCTAGATACAAAACCTGCACCCATCAACTTGGGGATATACGGTGAAAATTTGGACCATGCTCTTGGCCTCAACACGCAAAAGATGAAAGATATGTTTGGTGTTTCTATGTCACAACTATACAACGAGAAAACTCAAAAGTTTCCAGATTCGAATAAAGATCGTGAAAACGACTTTGAGCAGTTAAAGAAGAACGGTAATAAGGTTATCGGTGAAGAATCGTTCATCGAATCAACGAACGATGAAAAGTCTTTCAAACTTTCAATTAGTCAATCCGAAGAGCATATATTGGTCGGTGGTAATGAGGATGTTGCTGATGGTATTCAGACTACAGGAAAGGTAGCCATATCTCTTCCTATGGAATTCACTCAAAGAGATTCTCTTGACGCTGATTCACAACTTGCCAAAGCCACCATCGTTGATCAGACTGCTATCGGCTTTAACTATGAAGCAGAGGCTGATGACGAAGGAGAAGAAGAATACAAGGGAACATTCAAAGCAAAACGATTGATCAGAAGACAGACAACGTCGAGCGATGAGGAAAGCGAATCTGAAGCTGACGCTGAAGAATCTGAGGAACAGAAACTTGAGAGACAGAAACACGTCGACTACATGAGACAAAGACGTCGTGAATATGAACTAGAACAAAAGCGAAAGAAAAGAGAGATGAAAGCTAAAGGTTTGGATAAGATGATGGAAGCTGAAGCTGAAGAATCTGAAGATGAATGGTTTGGAATTGGTGGTGCTGAAGGTGAAAAATCTGATGAAGAGAATTCAGAAGATGAAAAGATGCTTGATGATTACTCTGATATCAAGATAGATAGAGCAGCATTGGCAAAGAAGTTAATGGAGGAAAACGCTGAAATGGATCAAAAGATGCTCGAAAAAATCTTAACAGACCTTGAAACAGGTAAATTTAGAAATAGAGGTCAAAACGATCTAGACATTGATATCTCTGATGGTGAAGACGAGCTTTTAAGGAGTTATCGTATTTTAAATCAAATGAGAAAAAGAGAACAGATGGAAAAGGATGAAGCACTAATGCAATTGGCAAAGGACAAACGGTCAAAGGCTTTTTTTCAATCCATTACAGAAGATTCACAAGATTCGAAAAAAGACGTTTTCGCTGATAACTCTCAGGCATCAGATGAGGATGATAAGGAAAACGACAACCCATTTGAAGAGAACAAGAAACAAGAGTTTAAGGATCCAAGTACTTTAGCTAGTAAGAGGAAAATTACCGAACACTTTGTTCACAAAACTCTATCTTTCATCAGTAATGGTGATGAAGAACTTCAACCTCAGCCACAATGGAAAAGAAGATTTAGTGCTACAGAATTCAAGGATGACTTTATAGAAGATTTATCAACTTTGAAGCAAAATTCAATAATAAAACTTACTAATAAAACACCACAGAAGCAGAAAGGTACAATTGATCTAAAAAATAATGAATCCTCTCCATCAGAGAACTTTAAAATTCCATCTATGATCTCAAAAAAGTCCTTTCAGGAAAATGACTCTGTCACTTCTTTCAATGGTGAGGTTACTGTATCAACTTCATATAAGGCCAGTTCGTCCTCAAAAGCTTCAATTATGTCATTTGGTAAAAAAATCGAGGAGAAGAAGCTAGAGCTAAAACAACAGAGAGTTTTGAAAGTCAGAAAAGTTGCCAAAGCTATGCAGAAGGGTAGTAGAATGAAGACAATCAATGGCTTTGGAAGCTTCGATTGATTATAACACTTCGGCACTATACTATCAGGGTGTTGGTGCATAAAGTGTGCATTATTACCGAATCATTAAAGACTTGTATATTATTAATTCTAAATCACATAGAAGTATGCGTTGGAAAGTACGTAATGGCAATTATGCCTCGATAAAACCCTATGTATGCGCCTGTATTATATTAATGTGATAAAAAAAAATTAAACCTGTCTGTGATTAAAAAGTTTTGCGTTATGCTATGAACTTTGTCTAAGTCTTGTAGTTGGATGACTGAATGCATAATCTAAGTGAAATATGTCTATAATGTAATGTCGTTGTTCAAGGCATCTTTGAGAGCAGCATGGCTGACTCTTGAACTGAGCACCAAGCTTTGTGCCAGTGTAGAAGATTGTCCATGTTGAACGTATTTTGAACCGTTTGGCCCAATTGTTAAAGTTGAAAAGCTTCCTTTTATCTTTTCTGAGGAATGAGAGTTGGTATATTTGTGCGTATGAGTTGGCTTAATGGACACTCCTTTAGTTGGTTTGTTGATAACTGGTTTCATGGGCTTGCCAACTTCTGAGGTCACTAATACTTCAGAAGATAGTACGTTCGATGATGTGATCCTGGAGAACAAGCTGGACCATGTAGTTGGACAGGGTTTCGACTGTTCGACGCTAGTTTCATTACCTTCCTCATTTTCATCCGTCATGTGTAATGGACTTGGTTTGGAGACCTTGCTAGTTTGCATTAGTGCAGCTGCTTTGGATTCATTGGTAAAACTAGTATTAGGAGTCCTCTTGGAAAATAAAAATGAATGAAAAGGCGAACTGACCGGTCTTGTGGTTGGAGAAGGAATTTCATGCTGTGATTGGACAAGTCTTGAAAGCACAGATTTGCTGTTTATAACCGAATCGTCTTTACTGTTTGCTGAAGTATGTGTTGACAAAGCAGTTGAAGAGTTGCTAACAGATACATTAGCAACATTTGTATTCCTTGCGTTTTGCATATAAGGACTGGAAAACTTGCTCATCCAGCTTATTGTCTGTTCCTTATTATCCTTTATTGGACGTAAAGGAAGTCTTGTTTGCATGACTGAGAATATACTATCACACGAATTTGATCTATTTAGTTTATGTTCAAAAGTTGGAATTTGGAATTCTTCCTCCTTAAAAAAGTCCTCCTCTTGCTCTCTAATTTCATCACTGCTGAAATCAATTGGTTTCTTTAAAAATTT
This sequence comes from Taiozyma peoriensis, assembly GCA_030574875.1. Taxonomy (NCBI): domain Eukaryota; kingdom Fungi; phylum Ascomycota; class Saccharomycetes; order Phaffomycetales; family Wickerhamomycetaceae; genus Taiozyma; species Taiozyma peoriensis. The sequence continues at coordinate 175,815 of JAJMFM010000012.1, forward strand.
ATCCTCCATATCACCAATTGGTGTTTGCTGAATCTCCATCACTGTTTCTTTTTTTTCAAGCTTAGGTCTATTGATTAAATAGTTCTCCAAATTAATTGAAATTGGCGAATGTAGAAACTCTGAATCCTTGACACCACTGTCGTAAATCTCTTCAGGATCATTGTCGATAGTCTTCATCTTTAGACCTGTATCGTGTGAGATGAAATGCCTTAGGCTAAACTTTCTATCTTTCTTATCTAGAAATAAGTCTTCCGAATTATCATTATTCTCAATACCAGACACATAGTACGAGAAGTCTATGGATTCAGGCAAGGATGAAACTCTAGTGTGCTTTCTAGCTTTGGAAATTAATGGAGTTAGTGAGGTATCATCATAGACACTTTTCTCTGGGGTACTAATTTGTTCTGGCGATGAGTGGGAGAATATGGTAGTGTTGAAAGTGGTGTCAGGAGTTTGTAATTGGACGTTAGTCTTTTTGTTTGTAAGCAGGTTGAATGATTTGATATCAACAGATTTCCTCTTTGAACTATGATGTTTGGATGCTGAAGCACATCGTATTGGCTTCAAATCAATCGAATCATCCTCCTTCCCTATCTTTGGGGTTTTGTAGGTATCTTCCTGTTCTTCAATCTTTGTCAGTAAAATTGAATCATCTTCTTTACTGGAAAAATTTTTGTGGCGGAGTGCTGATGGTGAATCATAAGATGTGTATGAATTTGTGGATTTGAAAGAAGATGCATACAGAGGTTGTTGTGAGATTGAAACAGCTGGCTCAAGAATCTTGGGTTGGGTTGATGAGAGGTATTCAATCTTCTTTGTCAAGAACCGAAACTCTAAGAATAAGTTTTCCAGTGTGGCCTCAGTTGTTCTCCAGTTTAAATCAATATCCTTCCAGTCATTTGAACGTGTGATACCTTTAACTTCTCTGAAAGAATCTAACCTCTGTTGAGCTTCCAATATATTCAACTGTGCTTCAAAATATTCACTTCTTATAAGCAAAGTGTTCAGTTGTGTCAGGTATGATTGGTATTGTTGTAAATTAGTATTTAGTTGATCTATTTGAGCATCATTCTTAGAGAGGAGAGAGCTTGACAATCTTAACGAATGGGTGAGCTTTATGTTCTCTTCAATCTTCTGTATGGTTGTTTGTGACCTCTTGAGGATATCCTCAGTCAACCCGTCCAACTGCTGACGATAGTGATCTTTCTTTGACATGATAACAGTAGTTTAACAAGTTTATATTCTTCTGGGATGGATGAGTGTTTGAATATTTGAAATTCCCTACCAGGTTGTTAGGGTTGAATTTATAGCTTGGTTTGGTTTGATTCTAAAAGTCGAATGGGTATATCAAGACTTATAGCGTCTAAATACTATATGATGAAATGAAGAAGCTCTTTGATCTATCTCAGCCAACGCAACCAGTGAGACTGTTTACTTGGTGATAAAGCAAAGAGATATCAGGCCAAAGGGAGAATTATGGAGAGTTTAATAATGTAAAAACAGTGAAGTTATTGACCAACTATCTTCAACAAAAATCTTTTGATCACCATGGACAAGCAGCTCATTTACTTTTATTAATTTTCTTTGGCTGCAAAACATATATTTTTTCTTTGAGCCTTTATTAGGCTTGTGCAGCTGTTAAAACTTCTTTTTTGTTTTCATTTACTTGCATTTGTTTTCGTTTATGCAGCTATTTCAGGTAAGATTGTAAACAAAAAATGAAAAAAACACGTAACCGTGGTTGCAAATATCGTGTTAAGCCAAAAGAAAAAAACGGGATTATATTCATCGCCAGGACATTAAAAAAAATACATATTATGTATATATATGTATGAATATGTGCAGTGCTGTGCCTCTGTTACATTATGTAATCGCTCAGTAGAATCGAGAAAACCCGTTTATAAAATCAAAAATATTGAAATAATTGGGTGAAAGAAGCACATACTAAATACTGAATAAAATGCTAAATCGTGGTATCGAAAGCAGAAAAGATACGGTGAATGGACAATCATAGGCTAGCTAACCAGGAACGCTTATGGTGGACTTTGCAAAATCCCCAATTTTCTGCTGATATCCGGTCAATAATCAGTGATGGCCGACTAAGAACTTGCCTCATCGATCATGTTATCACAAGGGACTGGCTACGACAAATGGCTGACGACTACATATATGAAAGCTTGAGAGCCTATGTCCAAGAGTCAATGAGACCAGAGCAAAGTCTACTGGAAACTTAATATGATTTCTACCCAACAATGGACATTTCAGAAATCCGTAGCAAACATTTGCAAAGATTTATCATCCACGAAAGAAATGTTAAAGCCAGTGGTGGTGATGGGGAAGATGTTGCCAGACATAGAGGTTATGGTGATTAGGTTTAGTAAATTATTTAGTAGAAATATATCATTGTAATTTACTGTTGAAATTTATTGTAGTAAATTCTTGTCAAAAGTTCATTTTCAATTTTAAAATATAAAATTGTAGTTGTCCTTTTTAATTTAAGTTTATGTGTCCTTCGGTAGTTCCACGGTTAAAACGCTTTACTAAAATACACACCAAAGCGCTCCATCACCAAATACATATTAGCATATATATACGTGATCACCCAAGAGTGTCTATCCTATAGGAATTTCAGTAGAAGCTCAGCAAGAGGCAATGGAAACTTGGTAAGCTCTAAACTTACACTAGTCATCTAATCATTTCAGGAACTTTCTCGAACAGCTCTTCAAGAAGCTCCATGTTGAATAGCCTGATCATTTCCTCTAGAAACTCCCCCAAAAACTTCTTCAAGAAGCTTCAAGCTAAACATAGATACACTACTGATAAACTGGACCACAAACTATGAAGTTTGTTTAGCATTGTATAATCTCTATATGTATAAAACTTTTGTTCATAATTGTGAAGAAATAAGATCAGGCAGAAAAAAAATCTATTTTTACTGACATTGCATAACCCAATATTGAATTATTAGTAGATTTATATTCTTCTTGTTGAACAAAACCAAGATTGATACATATGAGGTTTCCTTGTATGCATTTTTAATAACAACCAATAGGAGCAAGATGCAACATCTTTTTGGTAATCTCTAGTGCCCAAGCGACTGTCCTATATGAAAACTTCACATGGGACGCACTTCACATTCTATGTTGAATTAGATTTCATTTCTACTGTTAATAACTATTTGCATTTCACAATAGAATTTTTAAATGGATGTTCAGGATATATTGAACGAATTCAACATCACTACTATATTGGTTTTATTTTTGAATTGATTATCAAAGCTACTTGAAAATAAGTAATGAGGTGGTGGAATATATGGGTAAGAAGACCAAAGTAAGTGATATTATCTTATTTACCAGTGAGTACTTACTCTGATACGTTGAGTTACAATAGGTAATAGTGGGTAAACATGCCAATCAAATAACAAATCATATTGTTTAGTAGATGTGAGAATAGCGAAGTTTTAGTACTTTCTCGTTCTTTCAAAATGTCAACACAAACACTTTTGGCGCCTAAAAAGCAGCCAGAGGTGGTATCATCTCCCAAAAGCGCACCATTTTAAGAAATATGCAAGAAATGCATCCAGAAAAATCAAGAAGTGCATATATGGTAGCCACACAAAACCTTTCCCATAGTAATTTTAAATTTTGTCCCTGCTACTAAAACTCACTCGCTCTGGAAGGCGTGATTCTTTCCGACGTTCTACGGTTTGTTTTGAAGTTTAATTTAGTTCTGCTTTGACAGGATATGGTTTCAAACAGTGACAGTCGAATCAACGACAAACATGGCAAACATGTATGTAAAGCTTAACGAAGGAACATATTCCTGAGAGTTTAAAAAGAAGGCTTTGTCATTTAAGATTATCTCTGCTGTTATGGTGAGTCTGAATGTCACAATGAGTGGCAACTGAATCTAGCACTCTTTAACAAATCAGCTTTGTATTAACAGCGTCTCTCCGAGTTTGTGAATTTCAACTAGAAGAATTTCAGGAAGAAAAATATGTGTATTAATCTTTACCTAGGTATATCCTTCGGTAACTGTTATTGAACTCTAAATAAGCGCTTTTCAAATTTGGTATCTAAATAAGATATGCTCTTCTTTGAAGTTAAGATAATTAAAACTTATATGTTCGGTTGCGTTCATTTGGAACAAACAGCCTTTAACCTAGGAGTAAACAGTTAGTTTCAGACACTCAGGCAGCTCTAAGATTAGCGAAACACTATTGTTGCTACAAGCTGAAAAACTTCATATACTTCTCAAATTCGGTTCATTGAAGTGTCTAACTTAGAACGGTTTAATGTATTACTATGATTATGTTAATCGTCGTAAATAGTCAGGACTTTACTGAACCCATCAAAATCATCACTGTCTTCTTCATCTCCAAATGGATCCGATATATAAGTCTTTTCTTTGCTTAATCCTTCACCGTCATTAATAGAAAATGGGTTTATATAATATTTTGAGCCATATGGATTGCTCAGTCTTTGAGGTATGATTTTGTGTGTGTTCGCCTTGTTTTTCTCGTCATATGTGTTATCATAGTTATCAATCGTTGAGTGTGAGTATCCCAATGTTATAGCATCATATGTTTTGGACGACGGGTCCAAACTCTCTACTAGTCCCTCATCATCTTTTTCATCAACGCTTTCAAATGGATTTGTTAAAGGGTATCCATACATCTGACGTTCGTCATGAGTCAATTTTCTTGGATAGCTAATCTCAATTTTTTCATTTAGCCCATTGACAGATTCATTAGAATCTGACCTTTTGTCCCAATAATAAACCACCAATGCTATGAGAAATTGGAACATCCAGAGTCCCAATATTGCCAAAGAGATATATAGTTCGAACAATAGAGCCTTCTTGTACTGCTTTATTGTCGATTTTAGCAGGTTTGACATCATTACTTCAACATCTTGAACCATACCACTGGCTTTTGACAATAAATTTGTGTCATCATTATCATTAGACATTCCTTGGGATATGTAGCTCTTGTTAACTTTTGGCAATGTAATTTCAGCATTTTCATGTATCCAAGTGAGCCCTTTCTCTATCTTTATAAGCTTTTCCTCAATAACACATCCTACTATGGTTTTCACAGGTGCATATAAAACAGTTCCATTGAATGCATCAGATAATGCTTCATTCATCTCTTCAACGAATGCCGAAATTGTATCATTGACCGTATCAGTTGTGCTTTTTACCCAGGAAAACAAATCATCATTTATTTCTGACTCTTTACCGTCGATGAATGAGTTTGTTGATGTTGTCCAGTTTGTGATTGAGTTATCTATTTGAGTGGACAAATCCTTTTGAATTTGTTTAAATGAAGAATTGTTTTGGCTGATTGACTTTGATAGGACGATTAAGATCACAAATTGTAATACCACAGCGAAAATTCCAGCTAGACCTATTCCTAGAAGTACCAATGATCTTGGTGATAAGGTATATGATATAATCCACCTAATCTTCTCTTGTGTTTTCATATTTGAGGAAACTTTAGAACTCAGAAATAGTCCAGCTTTTGAAGGAAATTTATTAAAGATACTCTCATAAGTTTCAATTGGATCATTCTTGGCTTGAGTTTCTAGCTCTTTCAACTTTCTCCAGTTCAAATACTCGTCATATATGAGTGGAACTATTACCAATAGCGCACTTAGAAGCAACAATGCAACTATTACTTTGACAGCAATTCCTATATCCTTTGCGACTTCTTCATAGAAGGATTCAATTTCATCTGAATTATCTGAACATATCGTTGATTTTGTTAAAGGAGGAACATATAGCGAACTTGAATCACTTTCTAGTATAGTTGAGTTTACTATTTTGGATTTAAGTAGTTCAAAAGGTTCTCTTATTAACTTTTCTGTTTTATTTTTAACTGTATCAAAATCTGGGGTACTGTCTTTTAAAGAAGTTAGTTTATCATTTATTGAGCTTGGTATAGTGAAACTTTTCAGTGTACTTAATGTCAAGTTGACTTTTGATATTCCACTTTCATCTTCCTCGTCGTCATCACCAGTAAAGAAATCTTTTATATCATCAGCTTTGTCCGCAATTTTATTGATAAAATCAGTAATATCAGTCAAGCCATCTTCTAAATCATCGGTGACATCACTCAAAGTGTCATTAACCCAACCAATGACACTCTGAGTAGAGTTAACAGCAACATCAACTGCACCATCTATAGTAGATACTAAAACACAAGCATAAGTGCCGATAACCATTTGAATGGCAAAAATTATCAAATTTTCAGAGCCTGTAAGCATGAGCTCAAGCGTCTTCTTTGTACTTTTGTCAATACCATCCAGTGTCTTTAAAACCATATAATTTGCAGATTTTGAGAGATAATGAGGAAGTGAGATAGCATTTGATGCAAATGAATCAATGGTTGGGCAAGATTTCAATGTGTAATCTTTGGTGATTTCCAATGAATTTGATAGCGATTGATGAAATAAAACAAGCTTCAACGCGATAAGTATGAGAAGGATGGTATATTTATTTAACCAAACTTGTGATAGACGATCGCTTAGTTGTAAGTACGGTGTCGATATAATCGCCATTGTTATTGATTAAAATGACACACAAGCTATGACATGGATGCATATACTGATCTTGAAAAGAGAAGTAAGAGTATTTATAAGTCTAAAAGTACTTCAGCATAGACCGTCTCATATTCACTTTAAGACCCTGAAAGTTCATCTTTTCAGAGACTATACCTTTGCATGTAGTTTCAATATTATGAAACAGATCTGTAACAGCTAGAAAATATTTGTAGTATGAAACAATGCGAAACAATCAACTTCATTTAAAGAGGCCTTGGATGAACCCAAAAAGTGTGAAATCAGGGTGGTCGTCATCCAAAACGGTTACTAAGTTGAAGTTTCTACTATTTCAGTGCTCAACCCATACAATCTATGGTGAACGATTAACTTTTTGTTGATCAGATCAAGGTTCGGACTAAAACTCCGAGAGCGTTGTGTCAAAAATTGAAAGATATCATATTTTGAAAGAACGGAGACACAAAGTGTAGGATCATTAAAACATATCTTCTACTATGAGATACAAAAAGAGTTATTTTGTTCATTCTCAGATGCATATACATTTTTGAGTTATAATTATATAGTTTCATAAACGATTGCTGTGTGTTTAGCACGACAAATATATAAAAGAAATACACACCCTTATTTTCCCGGTCCCTACTGATTTTTTTTCACCTACACTTCAAGGAGGACCACGGGAAAAGGCATTTTGTTATCAGTAATTGATCAACAATCAGATTTAAACAAGTCTGGTTAGTCTCTTTGCGAATTCAAATTCTGGTAACAAGATGTGGAAATACCCATTAAATCACAAACTTGTACGTCCAGTACCAGCTTTTGGTGGGAATCTAGTGTCTGTATTCTCTTCGATGTGATTGTGTCTACAGGAACACCTGGAGATTTTAGGGTTAGTAACAGTAGAAGTAAGTAACAGATGAATAGCGTATTAGCTTACCATAATCTTGGTTCCGTGGTATTCATGATGTTTGGAACGTGGTTACCACAACCTGTCCAACTCTTCTTGTCTGCGTGTATGGGATTGTTAGCGTGCTTCATTATAGGACTGATAACTTGAAAACTTACTGCAAAGACCGCAGATAGCTGTATGGCACATTGTATTTATTAATTGTTGTTATGTTATAGGTGTTAGACTCTAAGGTAAAAACTTCAATTGATGCAACTGTTATATCAGAAAGGGGGGAAAATAAAAAGAGTCTGATGTATTTATATATCAATTATAAATGGTAAAAAATGATACCATAAAAAGAATAGAGAAATGGGTCGATTTAATTTATGTCCCGTTGTTTATATATATGATTTTTGATTAGATGATTCCTTAAAATTCTAAAAAGTCCGGGGTAGTTTAGCCAGGAGCTGGGCTAATAAAACCAAAAAATTTCGCAAGCCTAGGAATTAATTTTAGTGGCGGCCAAAGAAGCAAAAAGTAAAAAAATTGGAGTTAATTTCAAATTTTTAGGCTTAAAGGAAAGGTGCTTTTTTGGGTGGGATGCCAAAACTATCTAATTAGATAAAAATAAAGATAACTTGATAAGGTTTTCTGGATCTAATTAATTAATCACTTTGAATGACGTCGTTGTATGACCATATCAATTTAACAAATTTTGGTACGCTTAATTCGACACACACGGTACTTTACGCTACATGCTATTAGTTGTCACCTCTATATATTAATTCTTTGTGTATATATTCCCACAGTATATAATTTGTACAATGATTTTCAATGAATGCTATGTTTTTTTTTTTTTTTTTTTGACCTCTTATCTGAGAAATCAACTAGTAAATGCTCCATGCATCTTCACAGCCATGACAAAATTTAGAGCATGCAACAGATGCACTTAATGGATAATCACTCAAACCAATTTTTTCATCAACAAATTCATCAGCAAAATTATCTTTACCTCTTGCCATAGCACCAACGAACACACAAATACTCTCATTTTCATCTAATTTTTCAACATAACTTTGAACTCTTGTTAATTTTGCATCAAATGATAATGTAACTTTTCTACATTTTGGTGGTAAATGATCTGTTATTGGATTTTTAATAACCCTTAGAAGTTTTTCCTCTGAATTTACTGATCTGATACTTAATTTATGCAAAAGTTGAACCATTAAACCTGAAAATCTTTTAAAAGTTCTTGGAATACGTACACTTGGATTAACTTCTATTAAAACACCACGAGCTGTTTGAATATAAACCTGTAATTTTCCTGCTTTGTTTATAGGTGAATCTAATAGTGTTAATAAACATTGATGTGTAATATCTGGTCTTGCTTCTGATATATCTCTACCCATTTTTTTCAATAAACCTTGGTGATCATCACAGTTTAATAAAGCGTACTTGTCTTGATTACTACCATGACCTGAACTGATTTTATGAGTTTCAAGACAAGCTGCACTAAGAACAACAATAAGTCTTTGACTATCTTTATCCTTCGAATTGATAGCAGTTGGTTGTTCTGGAACTAAAGAGACAGGAAGTACCTCAGTTTTCTTGCTTGTGACAGACATCCTTTATAAATATATTCTAACCCCTCTATTCTTGTCTTATAAATACAAACAAAATGGGTACAGATCAAACGCTAGAAACAATTCATCAGACCTTTTATTTTTCACTTTAATCATTGTATTTTTATTTTCCATATTATTAAAAAAAAAAAAAAAAAAAAAAAAAAAATTTACCGAGAGCGATGAGATTACATAATAATCCGAAAAGAGATAACCGAACCACCGGAACTCTTTATTTATTTGTGTATATTTACCATTGAGATCAGCTTTGACCAACTATAAAGTCCAAGATGATGAGGGTCCATTTGAATTAAGACCTATACAAAGTGTTGTTTTAGGCTGTTTGAATTTTATTGTGTATGATATGACATGAAATGGGCACTGAAGATGATGATTTTGACGACTTTGATGATGAGTTTATTGCCCTAACGTTGAAACCACCAAAGGTTTACCAAGGAACCCAACAACAAACACAACAAACACAGCAGACACAGCAGACACAGCAGGTTCAAGTACAACCTTTTGTAAGGAGCAGTCAACAGACTAGTAATGAGATACATACCGCTAGAGGTGAAATTGCTGTGCTGAGAGCAAAACTACAGGAATCTGAAAGAATCAAACTACAGGAACGAGACTCTTTACTCAATGCTAATAAATTAATTGAACAAGAAAATGACTCAAAGATAAAGTCTCTCGAACAAATGGTTAGGAAATTAGAAGATGAACGGAAGTTCTTGTCAGCTGAGGTGAGAAATATGAATGCTGATGTTCAGAGAAAGAAGAGAAGGAAGAATAATAATAATGTTGAAGATAGTCAAATGGTTGATGATAGTAGATCTCCTGGTAGAAACAGCACACCGCAGGTACAGCACGCTCAACAACCCCAACCACAGACACAAGCTTTGAACTCTGTTATACCCCCAGTGATGGACAACAAAGTCATTGACCTTGGTAATGTTTCAACTATCCAGATTCAAAGTAATGACAACTCATCGTTCGTTGATAGCGTATTATCTCATTCGATTATTGGTGTACCTAGGACGACAATAGAATATTTATCCAAGATCTCACTAAGTGATGATTTTAACGACTCAGGACTTCATATACCTTCCAATGAACCAATCTCAACTCATATCATCCAGTCATTATTGTTACAAAGAGACTTGCACAGATTGGATGAATATCTTACACTCTTCATCAATGGTATAGTAAGCTTAATAACGAGTTTGCTGAAGATAGAAGACAAAAGACTACATTTACCAATACCGTTCTTATTGTCGTTATTACAAAGTGCAGTACTATTTAGACCTAGTGCGCTACCCAATGACACAATTGGAAAGTTAGTTAGATTTTCCGTTAGCATACTTTCAATCAATGATCATCTCTTGAAACCGCAAGAGGAGTTTGGTGAGAATTTTGAGAGACATAATAGAGTTTCAATTAAAGTTGTTCAAGTTCCGATAATTGAAAAACTTGTATTACAATTCAATTTAGAATTACTAGAGAATATTTTAATGAATTTGAAATTTGAGGATTATGAGTTTAACAAATCATTGTTATTAGAAGTTAGTGGGGAGTTTACAAATTTTGTTAAACTGGCACTATCAAATAACTCAAATTTGAATTTAATATTTACCATTGTGGAAATCTTGACATGCATATTAAGTTCGTATGAAGATAATGAGAATGAAGTAGAATTTCCATTGATAAAGATAGAAATTGTTGATTTTTATTTAAGATTTCTTGAAGAAGGACTTAGTATAAAGGAACATTGGTTTATCAGTGGTATGAATAGATTAATTGGTAATAATCAAGATGATGAACTAATTGATCAGTTGGTCAGTTATGAGAAAGTTTTAAAATTTCCTCAAGTTGTATATCCTAAAGATTACAAATCTGATGAAATGTTAAAGTTGGAAATTTTGTTAAATCATGAGTATCATTCTATCAGTTTGAAATATAAGATTATAAATTTCATGGAAAAGCTGATAATTAATTTAACAAATGGAATTGAATATTTCCATGTGAATGATCCAAGATATTTGAAACATATAGTGATGTGTATTGCGAAAGAACAACAGAATATTTTCCAAACACCAAGGAATGAACTAACTCATCTTCGTGCCAAACTAATATCGAACTTGATTAGATTGTTACATCTAATCTGGGAAACTAGTATCATTGGAACCAATGAGAGTACACCTATTATTTCCAAAGAGGTAAATTCTCCACTATTAATTATTCTTACAAGAATAGCATATAGTCATAATAATATGGGTGATGAAGCTTCAAACTTTTTATTTGAAGTAAGATCAGATGCACAAAATATAAACATGCCTGTCTTTAACGAATGGGCAGAGGAAAGAGTTAGAGAGATTAGTCATTTGAACTTAAATTCAATGGATACAAGTGATAAAGAGAAATTAACTAGAGATGTTGTAATTGCAGAGATTGGGTTGAGCAATGGTGTTGAATTCCCATATGATGATGATGCTGTTGAATTGGCACGAAGTATGTTGGAGAAATGTACCACGGGTCATGAAGCTGATGCTATGTATATGTCTATATATCCTAGTGAATAACCTATCATTTATTGTCATGAGTTATGAGATTTATATTCAATTTACTGCACTGCACTGCTATTTGACAAGTTCTTATGATCTTTGAATGATCTACAAATCTAATATAATATGATGTACAAAACACAAGATTTCTTTATTTATTTTAATTAAACATTTTTAATGAATGAAGTTGATAAGAAAATCTAATCAGATGAAGATTGTTTTTTAGCAACACCGGTTTGGAAGTTGTTTTTAGCTCTTCTTGGTAAGTTTTTCAAGTATTGTTGACGACCAGTACCAGTTGTTCTTCTTCTACTGGCTTTAGTAGCCCAGTTGTGAGATCTAATTTTAGCAGCTGGGTAACCACAGGCTGAACAAGTTTTCTTTTGAACGTGGAAAGAACGACGACCACATCTGTTACACAAGGTGTGTGATTTGTTGTGACGTTTACCGAAAGATGGAGTACCTTCTATTGACAAATAAGTGTGTGTTAGTATTCTAAAATCTATAAAATTGTTTACGCAATAGAGTTTTCAAGAGTGACATTGGTATAGTAAGAGGAAAGTGTTTCTAAAGGGTTTGAAGTCAGATATGAAAAGCGTATAGGATTATCACCATGTAGTTGTTAGATTTCTGTACTTGACTAGAACCTTCGTGTTTAGTTGATTTGAATCTGTTAGATGTATACAACAATTATTCAACACAAGACTTGTTCTATTGAATACAATATCCTGCTAGCTTGATTGCATTTTATCCTTTGTCCGTATATGTGTTGTCATTTGATAGAACTATGTTGAAATAGTTTTACATGTGAACATTAGGTCTTGAACCTAATAGATGAAACTTCTCCTATGACACTGATATTTAATACTGATATTTGATACTGATGTTGTTTGATTTGATATTTCTTTGTTATTTCTTATAAGTATGATTGATGCTTCCTTTCATGATTGACTTTATATATGACCTCTTCCTCTGTAACATACAATCTCTCTTTTCCAAGACACTCTATTTCTCCTCTATTCTATTCTGTTGTAGTATGAGTCTACTTACTACTCATTGTTAACTATGTTCTTTGATGTGTGTATCTAGGAACCTCTTCTATCTTAGACTTGTACGTTAGATGGTTGTTGTACTATTTAAATTTTAATATTGAAAAGTTGATTTTTCCCTTTCTTTCTTTCTTTCCACGCACATACAATTTTTAAATTTCTTCAAGGTTGTTAGGCAAAAAGAGACAGAACTTTAGCGGGAATCCTCAGTAAAAATTCCGCCTATTTTTGGAATTACACTGGCCATTTTGCGCGAACTCCTAGTAAAAATAACCAAAAAAAAAAAAAGGCCCACCCAGTTCAGAGGAAAACGAGCATCTAATGCGGCTCCTAACAAAGTTGTGCCGTTCAATTTTTTCTTTTGGGAAGGAAAAACACCAAGGAAAAAAAAGTGTGACGTTAAAATTGAAGAAAATCCGAAAAAGAGAAAAAGCGTGGGCTTTACCAGAAAATGTATGGGTTTACAAGAGCCCTATCAGGTGATCTTATCAAGCCCTAATGTTTATCATCAAAAACCAAAGAAAAAAAACCGTGTCAAAAAAAACGCGTAAATATTTCTAAAAAGTTTAAGCGTTACTGGCAAAAAGGTAAACAAAGCCCTTCGAATTTGAACCACGTAAGAATTAGAAGAATTCTATTCATTGTTTTTGGCAATAGCCATATATATATATATATATATTTAAAGGTTAATAGGACAATCAATACCTTTAACTGTCTTCACGTTGCTCAAGATATACCACGGGTTATAGAGGTTAAAGATGAGCACCTCTCAATTCCCTCCATCTTCTCCCTTCTTGGACCATCATCAACTTGATGATACCATAGACAACCATTCTGATCCTTTCAAAGCTTCCAACTTTAAGAGCCATCATGCGAATGCTGCAACAGTCTCAAAGGAATTGGTTATCAACTCTCCATTGAAGAAGGGTTCTAACAAAGTTGATTATCCAACTCCAAATCCATCTTCATCCATTGGTAATAACCATCATGGTCATTCTTCATCTCCAACTAAAGAGCAGTCTGAATCACTAGAAGTATCAGCCAGAGAATTCACACCAGTTGCTAAGAATAGTTATACCGATGCCAATAGTGAGAAATTCATACTAAACAATTCTAATGTTGATGATGACCAGGTTATATACAAAGATCCGTCTTCAGATGTGTTAAGGGTTAAAATCTATTCAAACGAAAAGATAACCTTAGGTAGATCTTCACGTTGTGATTATTTCGTCAAGACAAAATTTGCAAGTCGTGTTCATTTGAAACTTCATTACGAAATTGAAAATAACCAATTAACAATTTTATGTAAAGGTCATAATGGTGTTATCATATCATTCGGTTTAACATACTATGGATTTATCAAACAAATAGATGACAACATCTATCAATTTGAAAAAAAACCTAAAAATAAAGTTGTTAGTGATGAAGAGAAGTTCAATGAGCTATCCATCTTTAAAAATGAACAAATAACTGTTCCTTACAATGATAAGATAACTTTGAATATAAAAGGTCATATTACTATCTTGGATGTTGATTTTGATCAATCTGAAACTGAAGATGAATTGTTAACTTTGAGAAGGGACATTACAGAAACTCCAATTGCTGCTCAAACTCAAGAAAGATCAACTTCAATACAATCTTCAAGTTCAGAATTATCTCTTCTAAACAGTGAAGAAGAGAATGACAAAAAGGGAAAAGTAGAGTTTAAGACTCCAATTAAACTTGTAAAACAATCCTTTGAATCAACTGTTGCCACCCCGTCATCTGTTAGACATGACATTGAAAAGGTAGAACCTGTTCCAACTTTTTCTTCCCCCACTTCCAACACAGATAAAGTTCAAGTTAGATCACCACTACAACCAAAGGATTCAAATAGTTTAAACAAACAAGATTCATTATCTTCACGTCGTCGTAAGGCTGAGCCAGGTCTATCTCCACAAAAGAAGAAAATTGATCATACGAAAAAGCATACCAATAGCGTTGCCACAGTTCCATTAACTCTAACATCAACCGAAACTACTTCTACTACCATTGAAAAATCTACTTCAAGTCCAAATCCCTCCTTTGCACCATCTACTTCATCTTCCAGTACCAACAACAACAACAACAACACCACCACCACCACTACGTCACAAAAAATTCAGTACATGGATCCACGTGAAAAAATCCAAAACTTGAACATTGACGAAATTCTTTCAACTATTCAAGAACTTGACTCAATAAAAAATGTCCTAACAAATCATTTAGCATTCTCAAGACTTTCACAAACACCTTTGAAGCAACTTCAAACATTCAATGCCCTGACTCAAGCACTAACAAGACAGCAACTTAGAGCAGTATTGGCTTCTGTCCCTTCCATTGGTGTCATCTATAGACACGGTAAAGATGCTGCAGGTAAACCTCTAGATGAAGAGTATTACTACGACGCAGAGAAGGATGACGATATACAGAGAACTGGACTAGTCAGCTCTATTAAAGGTTCCAGTGGGTTAAGAAACTGTAGAAAAACTCATAAACAATATTTCTGGAAGAAACCTGTCACCAAAAAATGAGTCTTAATCATTCAATGAAATATAGTCTCATTGAGAGTTGCAGTATGATGTGTATATTAGAGCTAATTTTAAGTCAGCATTGTTAATCACCAGCTGTAGGACAATAATATTGGTTAAAAAGCCCGTTTGTCATCTGTAGAGAGGCAACACTTGTTCTTTAACTTTTATCAATTCTTGTAAACGTATTGAATATATCGATTGATTTACGCATTCTGATTTTTTTGTAATTGTCTCTATTATTATACAAATTTTAACTAAAAAAAATTAAGCTGAATGAATATACAGGTTATTGACATCCAGAATGACATCAACTGCATCATGAAGGTGCAAGTATTAAGAATGGTACGAAAGTAGCAGATCAAAAGCAGAACAAGGAGGAGCATTAAACGTGAAAAATGAGCAAGATAAAAGAAGCTAAAGAACATCAATTTAGGAAGTCAGACATAGTGTCAGATTTAATGTACAAATGCTAAGACGTTCTCTCTGGTTAAGATTCTTTCAATCTCTCCTTCTAACATCTTAAATCCTTTCTTAGAACCTTTGGTTTTTAGAAATTTGATAGAACTTCCCTTTTTACCAAATTTACCCACTTCAATTCTAAATTTTGAACTTCCTAAACCAAAGACGTTATTCTTTGAAATATCACCCTGAATAGTTAATAGTTTATCATCAGTAATAATGTTTTTCAATCCATAATCGTTCCATGATGTTAATAGTCTTTTCAGTGTGTGATACATTTCAGTTGGCTCATAGATGGTATTTAAAGTTTTACCTTCAAATGTAACTGGAGTAGAGGAAAACATTTTGAAAAATACTGCTGAGGAAGATTGAGATTTACTTTCAGCTGATGTAGTGGATGATTCTGATTGTTTAGATGATGATGACCATTTTCTGAAGAATGAATTACCACTAGCTGTTCTTTTGTTTGTAGAATCGACAAGTGGAGTTCTCTTTGTCGTTGCTGTCGAATTGTTTTTTTGAACAGCTTCTTCCCTTTTTGGTTTTGGTAGAACTTTCGATTCTTCCTCTTTATCATTTTTGTTAACGCCAATTTTAGTGTCTTGGTGAATTTGGAAATCTGCTTGCTTCTTACCTTTATTGGCTTTGTTTGATTTTGACCCAATTTGATGTTCAGGTAACTCAGGTAATTCGATTATCTTCTTACCAGCTTTTGAATCATCAACTTCAACAACAATTGGATTCCCGTCTTCATCTTCAGTAAGTTTGTGCTTATCAGATTTCGAATTGGATGTTAACTGAGGTTGAGAATTTAAGGCAGTTAGTCTATCTGCATAACTCAATCTTAAACCTGAAGTTTTTGAAATCGAATTTGATGTAGACTTTGTTTTACTTGAAGATTCTTCAGGGATCATTGAAAATTGACCTTGTTGAGCAGCTGATAAACGTTTCTGATATCTTGTGTTGCCACTGAATGTTGGAGAATTAGAACTATTGAAATCTTGATCCTCCTCTTCGTTATCCTCTAACGTTTTCAACTTTGATGATAAATCAGTGAATGATTCTCTTGTTGAATATATAGAAAGGACTGATAATCTTTTGTTTGAAGCGGTGAATAATTTAGATTTTCTTGTGACTTGAGGAATTTTAACTTCAGCCAAGGTTCTTGGACCATCATAGGTCTTAGTATTAGCAATTGAGGAGTATCTTTTAGAGGATCTTTGCTGTTTAGTTATTTCGTCACGATCTGAAGTGGAAGCAATCTTTGATGATCTTCTCTCATCGTTGAAATCATTAGCAATTTGCTTGCTTTTTTGATTATTCGAATAATTCTTTAGACTTAGATCAAATTTTGAGCCAAGGAATTTAGATCTTCTGATGGCCTGTG
Source organism: Taiozyma peoriensis (assembly GCA_030574875.1). Classification (NCBI taxonomy): domain Eukaryota; kingdom Fungi; phylum Ascomycota; class Saccharomycetes; order Phaffomycetales; family Wickerhamomycetaceae; genus Taiozyma; species Taiozyma peoriensis. Next base: position 192,894 of record JAJMFM010000012.1, read on the forward strand.
TAACAAGGTCATCCTCTTCATAGACAAGTCTTGATTTTCTCCAGTCGCTTGAGTTGAAGTTCAAACCTGGATCTAATCTTGATTTTGGTCTTGATGCAAATGGATTTGTTGTAGCACGCTGTTGAATCTTTGAGATATCTGAAGTGTCTAGTAGTTTAGAAGCTCTTTTAGAAGGATTTGAGACTGAACGCACCTTTGAAGGTGAAAGTTTTTGCTCATCGCCAGCATCCTGAGTCAATGATTTATCATCGCCTTCTTCACCATCCTCGTTCAATTCATCTTGTTCAGCTAATGCAGCCAATTCAGCATCTCGTTGTTCTCTTGCCAGTTCTCTAGCAATGGCTTCTTCAACTTCTCTTTTCTCCCTTTCTAATCTCTCAGCTTCTTCTCTTGCTTTTCTTTCAGCCTCTTCTTTCTTCTTTCTTTCTTGTTCTACCCTCTGTTCCTCCAATCTTATCTTTTCTCTTTCTTCGTGATCGAAAATATCATCACATAGAGTTGCAAAATCACTTGAGGTTCTTTTAGCTTCTTTATCAATGAAATTCCAATCAGAATCAGCTGCCAATTTGGCGTAAATTGTGATCAATTTCGTTGTGATTGAATTTCTTTTAGAGTTCAATAAAGATTGTCTAGCACTGCGTCTCTTTTGTTGTTTAGAAATTGATTTATTCAAAGATAACCTTGATTGAGATCTTGGAGGAGTAACCGTATATCCATTATAGGTTGTTGCTGCTGTACCAATTGTTGAAGTACGACGAGAAGTAATGTTGTTGTTGTTGTTGTTGTTGTTGTTGTTGTTGGAATTAGGTACATTTTGCCCTTGATTCTTTGTGAAATCCTCATATAAATTTCTTGGAACTGGGGGTTGAGAAGCTGGTGGAAGATACTCAAGAGTGGATTTCCTATGAGGAGAAGCTCTAAATGACACAGATTTTCTATGAGATGAAGAAGCACTTATGACAGATCGTCTATTTCTTTTAGGAGTTCCCAACAAGTTGTTCGAAGATTGTGAGGATGTTGAAGAATGAGAGGCATGTTGTTGTAAACCAGGAATTTGAGAAGCACGAGCAGGGGTGTTAATTGATTTAGCAATGGACAGAGATCTCATTAATGAAGAGTTTGATTGATTATGTCTATATCTCATCAATAGACAATAGAAGATTTTTTCAGTTGTTGAATCTTTTCTTAATAAATTCTTAACAATTTCGTCTTTAGATCTTCCATGGTATAAAGTGATCAAATTTGATAAGATTTGTTCATCGATTTCAGCTTCATTATTTAAACCATTCAAATAAGAGTTTGGTAAAGGTAAATCTTTCAAAGTTTCTTTATCTTTATCATCAATTTCATATTTTAATAAGAATGGATGTTCTAAAATTTCATGAGTTTTTATTCTTAGATCTGGATCAACCTCTAGCATTTTGGAGATTAAATCTTGAGCTTCGTATGAGATATCAGTTGGCATTTCAAAAGAACCATTTTGTACTTTCAGTAATAGAGATCTGATATTTTCATCATCAAATGGTAATCTTCCAGTTAATAGGGCAAAAAGAATAACACCACAAGACCAAACATCACTTTCAAAACCATGATAATGTTTCCCACTAACGATTTCCGGAGCAGCATAATGAGGAGATCCACATGAAGTTTCTAATAATCTATCATTGTTTTCCAATGCCGCCATACCAAAATCGGCTAATTTTACGTTTAAATCACGATCTAAAAGTAAATTTTCAGGTTTTAAATCACGATGACATATACCTAGAGCATGACAATATGAGGCACCCATTATAATTTGTCTAAAGAATTTAACAGCTTCAAATTCTTGTAAAGGACCCTTTTCAACTAATAAATCAAATAACTCACCACCTTCAACATATTCTAAGATTAAATACAAGGATTTTGAGGTTTCCCATACGTCGTATAATCTCAAGACATTTGGATGGTTTAAAAGTTTCATGATAATGATTTCTCTTTCAATACCGTATGCTAAACCAGCGGCATCACGGCCTTTATCATCACCAGCAGATTCTAAAGAGTTTAAAATTGATTTTGATACAACTTTAACAGCAGCTTTTTGACCAGTTGAAGTATGTTCAGCTAATAACACGCGTCCAGTTGAACCTTGGCCTAAAGTTTTACCTAATTTCCAAGGACCAATTTTATTTATGTTTGAAGTTTGATTGAACGTGGTGGAAGACAGTAATGAAGACGCTATTGAAGGCTGTCTTGAATGGTATGACATGTTCGTGTATAATTTGTATTTGGTTGTATGTATAAGTTTGCTGTGGATTAGGTATAAGTTGATTAAGGAAAAGAATGTATGATAATGATGGCGGTTAATAGAATTAGTGTTTATATGTAAAAGATGAGTAAAGAATGACTAGTGAGTTGGAGTTGATGAGCAGTTATCGAATAGCAAGAACAGTTGTTGTCTATGGTCAATGCCAATGGCGTGTGTGTCTGTGTGTGTGTTTGAATAAGAAGAAAGAAAATAAAATATTGAAAATACCAAGTATCAATAGTTGATTTAGTTCTGTTTGAATTTTTCTTTTTTAGCCCTGTGAAATAGAACACAACTAAATAACAAATTTAATCAAAACGAGACGCGTCGTAACCAATTAAATTTTTTTTTACAGCCTAGGGCAAAAAAAAAAAAGTTTCATACAACAAAGAGAAAAAGTAATGGTTTAAAATTCGAATAATGAATGAAATAAATCGAAGCGATCAGCTAAAATATGTGTTGTACAGCTATGAGATTTGGACAAAAAAACAGGATTGGCAATGCACTTTACCCTTTTGAGAAATGAAATTAGATAGAATTGGAAATAGTTTCAAATTTAGGAGCTAATTGACTAGTGTACAACAGTTCTTAAATGAGCCTAAACTTGCCATAATACATATTTAGGTATTAATCCTATTTCCATTTTCGCTGGTTTCGCCAATCATTGGAAAGAATCTAGCTTCGAAAATTAAGCAGAGTAACGTGAATCTATGTGCAAAAAAATCTGATTTACATACAAAGCACACATAAATTACACTTTTACTAACCTTTTATGCTCCCTCACAACATTACCTATGTAAGGGGGTGTTTTGATTTTGATAATTTTGAAATTTTTTGGGCTTTTTTTTTTTTTTTTCCTTCATTTCGCTATTGCAATTTTGTGTTCGTGTTTCGTGTTTTAAGGCTTGTTATCTTTAATTTGCTTATATCATAATTTTTGACGCGTCAAGCTAATTTAATTACTAAGAGCTTATATGATATTTATAGGAAGCATCACGTGAAGTAGTGCTTCTGGGGGTTTCAATGAGTGAAATTCTGTTAAGCGTGTTGCGTTTATTGAATACATGAAATTATACTGCAAACACGCAAATAATACAACATAGTAGAGCTTGTTTTATTGTAGAAGTTACATATAACATCTTAGAAACGAGTCATATTTTACATGGTCATGAATTTGTACGCGCCATAGCTCAATAGAAATGGTAGAGAGGATACTCATTGTAATAGAAATAGAAACAACAGCAAAAGAAGAGAGTAAAGTAAATAAATGGCATTGAGAGATGAAAAAAATCGTGTAATAATAGTAGTAAAAAGAATTAAAAGACCAAAGTTACATCATATTTATATATAGCTAAATATATACATACACTATTGGAAGTTGTTGTTGTGTGAACAAATTTTATGTTATAATACCTTAGTATGAACCACCAATCTAAAACGTAAAATATGTTAGTATTAATCTTCAATTGAGTATAAGATATTAAATATATGTTAGACACTCACCTGTTGCTGATGTGCTTCAATGACATCACCATCATCTAAATCTAAATCATCTGGAGTAGATTCAGGATTAACTCTTTGACCTTCACTTAAAAATCTTAAAGAATCCAAACTTTTACCTTGTCTTTTAGCAAAAGCTTCCATTAATCTTTTCAATGGAGTTGATCTTTTAATTTTAAAAAAGATTTCTGCACTACCATCGCTAACTTTTAAATTAATATGAGTATCTGGTTTAACATCTGGCTTTTCATTCAATTGAGGCTTAGTTTCTGCTTGCTCTGTATCAGACATCTTCTATCAGAAATTTGTTTATCTGGGAAAATAACACTTTTACTCTATCCTATCCAAGTTATAATTGATATAACAACACTCCCATTTTTCACTCTCAGATTTGAATATTCATTTTGCCATCATGATGGGTTATGAGTGATGGTGTGGATAATTATCTTTTTTTATTTTTCAAACTTCGATTTTATAACTTTTTCTCCGGGTAGCTAATTTGATATATTAATAATCCATATTCAGTACTTGGAGAGAAGTTTCCTAATGCAGATAATATTTCCTTTTTTTTTTTTGCTTTCATTGCATTTACTTTTTATTACCCCAGATAATTTTACTATAGTAAAGGATCATATACCAAAAAATAAAAAGTCACGAAACTAAAATCCGGAAAAAAAGGAAATAGAATGACGTAAACCTCTTGCTTTATTAGGCACACCAACGTCAAAAATGAAAATATGGGGAAAGACCGAAAAAGTTAAAATCCTATGTCTAAAATGCAACCAAATAACATCCTTTACATACTTTGAGAGTCTAGGTTGCTCCTATATATGTTATTGAATATCTGTCATAGAAAAGGAGTATTAGTGCCCGCAAGCAAATTACATGGGTTACACAACGATGTCCATATGATAATTCGTTCTACTAAATGTTCCTTGATATCGATCGATAGTGTAATCAAACTTCAAAGTTTAGTGAAATCAAATCAGAATTAATGACCTTTGCGAGGTTCAATCTGGTGATAGGATTTCAATACATAACCCAAATCTACTCTCGACCCCTTGTAGGTCGTCACTGAAGCCTCCTTCTGTACTGTTACCCTTCTCTTTCTCCTTCCATATACATCACTGAACCATTTTCGAACCTTTATTCTTTAAAATGTATCATCCAGTTGCTACATGCGATATCTTCGGTTATTCATCTTATTAATTGTGATTTTATATCTTTCTCCGTCTAAATTTTTACATCACATCTCCCTTTATTTTTTACCCCAGAAAAAAGAATGTCATTTTTTTAACTCAATGCGCACCCCAAAGTTTTTCCTGTTATTTTTCCAAACTTAAAAAAGGGCAAAAAAAAACATTCTTTTTTCTCGGTGGAATCTTAAATTGAATTCGTTAAATTTTGTCTCAATTTTTTCTTGTCAACTTTGACTTTTACATTATATTTATAAGTGACCTATATACCCGAACTATATAAATGTTTATATAATTATAGATCAAAAGTCATATACGCATTATCAACAAAAAGCATTTGGATAATTTACAACATAGATCAACACAGATAGACCATGAATCAATTTCAGAACAATATTTGGAGTAGTTCTTCAAACCCCAACCCCACTATTAATAGCCATACATCAAGTGGGACTAATAATTCCACTAGTAACCAGCATGATGGTAAGCTAGGTCTTTCAAATAGCAACAACTTGGGTCCTGGTGCTTTATCAAATGATGCATCTGAATTGTCTCCTGATCTGTTGATCTCCAAGCTGAACAATTTGTCCTCATCGAAGAACTATAGCCATTTTTTACAATCATTGAACGGACAACAGCAACCTCAACAACAAAACTACCAATACAACAGCAACAGCAACAGCAACATTAGTAACAATGCTATTAACAGCAACAGCTTCAACTCGTTTCTTAATAATAACCATTTCAACACTTATGAATCATACCAATACAGTTCCAATGATTTTAACTTGCCTTTGGAATTGCAAGGTGGATTATCAAATATTCAATCAAGAAGACCAAGTTTCACTGCTGAACAAGCCGTCACCTATAGCAATAACAGTCATAATAACTCCTTCCCAGCAAATGGGAATGATTATGGAAACAAGCAAACTTCTTTAGAGCATTACGCCCATCATAATAATTTCAACAATAACTTGGCTGTCAACTTTAGATCAAGAAGACCTTCTATTCAAATTTCTCAATATCAATCCTCAAACATTCCTCAAAATCATCAACAGCAGCAACAGGGTCATCAAAATCAGAGTAGTACCCACCAACATCAAAATCTAGGACAAGGTCAAGTTCAACGTCATCAGTTCCAGCATAACAACACCAATAGTACTAATAGCAATAACAACAACAGTAACAACAACAGCAGCAGCAAGACTAACTATGCCCAGGGCAATAATGGCACCGTGGAGCTTGACAATGGGCTTTTATTACAAAGTGGCTTTATCGTTACATCCCCTTTATTGCAACAAAGTTTCAGTCAATCAAAGGCTTACTTTGGAGTGGATTCTGCCACCGTTTTATATGCCAAACTTGTAAAAAATATTGCACAAAATGAAGTCATTCAAAAGATCATTATAAACTTGAAAAAGTTGAACAATTTATTCAACTTAGTCAAACCATTGGTGCTTGTCTTGACCAAATCTGGTAAATTTGAAATACTATCGACACCTTTGAATTCCAATTTGAAAATTCAGACCAGAGATGTTGTTATCTGTGATGGTGACAGGGGTAAGGATCTAGTTTATGTTTTAGATGGTAATCTAGGTTTAGAATTAGCAATCTTGATAAATTACTTGAAGAAGAAACAACACGCTAGAGCTATTTCATATAATGACAACGACACCATTAACAACAATCATCATCAGGGTTTGAGTAATACTGTTGAGGATTTGCTGTCAGGACAAGGAATTCTTGATGAAGAAACTCAATTTCAGATTCCATCAAAGCAAATCCTTAGATTTGCAACACCACAAGAGATCAACAATTTGAAATTTAAACTAATTGAAGAGATTAAATCTTTTAAAACTGCGGTTTTGAAGATCAATCAAAATCTTGACTTAAGAGATTACTTGGAAATTTTAAACTCAGAGTATCAGTTTGACCAAAAGAAGTTAACTTTTTACTATAGAAGTGATAAAAGACTCGATTTCAGAAGTTTGATCAAAGAATTGTTCAAGATTTATAAAACTAGAATCTGGTTATGTGCAGTTGTCAACGTTGAGAACAAATCTATCGTTCAGAATAACTTGGAGTTAGCTGCAACTACATCAGGGAATAAATCTGCGAACAATAATTATCTCAAAAATGGTAATAACATCAATGGTCCCTTGGAGGATATTGAACTATCCAACTACCAAATTGATCCTTTCCATGTCAAAATCTTTGATAAGTTGTTTGATGAATTACTCGAATTATGATCTGCAAAAGAATTCCTCCATCTTATTTATTCAATACATCATCACATGCATTATTATTAGTCCCTCATGATTCTCATTAAATGCAAACTTTCTTTCATATCTTTTCAAATGACGCTTTTCTCAACAGTTATGCTATCCTGTTCTGATACTTTACGATCCAAGCATTAGCAGAAAAGGATATATCCACTTGACGACCTTCATGCTCACTAGATTTATACACAGTGGTGTACCTTTTCTACCTGCAAAATTTTCCTGCTCCATATTACTAGTTGACGTTTTCAACTCTTTATCATTTTCCTATCCTTTTTTTTTTAACAAATTACCTATAGGGGATCCTTCTGATATCGTTAGTGAAATGCGCTGTCTTGATTTCATTTAACGATAAATTTGACGACCTTTCCATATTTTTTACTTCATATTACATTGTTGACCATTAATTACACTTGGCCCAAAATAAACGAATAGATTCAATAGAAAAAAAACAGATAAAAGCACCAAGGAAGTATCATGATAATAAGGACTAGATCTTGTTAAGATTGACTTGCTGTTTACTATCATTGAAGAAATTTTTTGTGTCTTTAATTTGTAGTACTTTATTTAAAAAACGGACAAACTACTTTTGCGCTGCAGGGACTAGTCTTGACTTCGCGAACCCATTTGATCTAGTATCTATTTTTCCGAATACATTTCTGAGAATTTCATCACAAAGCACTAATAGTGTACAAAAAATCAAAAAGAGCAATACTTAATTTTGATTCAATTTCAGACTTGAAAGTTAGTTGATATTTAAGTTATAGATATGTATAACATCGTTCCACCTTCATTCAACTTTGAGATGCTCACTCACTATTTCGACAATTACCTGATAGACTGGACATTGATAGTTATACTCCAATTATACATAGGATTCATTGGAATTAGAGCCCAACCTTTTTCAAGATCTTTTAATATTTTAGAACCTTCAATAAACTTTCCCTTTCATGAGTCTGAAAAAATTACAGATTTAAATTGTTTGCTAATATCCTCCGTATTACCAATTGGAGTGATTGCCTTCAAGTCTATAATTTTGGATTTAAAACTTCAATTGCGTAAAATAAAACACCAAGATGTCCATAGTCTACACATCGCTATTCTTGGGTTAATCTATTCGATTACATTAACGGGATTTGTGGTTGTTATATTGAAAAATTGGATTGGTAGACCACGTCCTGATTTTATAGGCCGTTGTGTTCCTGATTTACAGAAATTGAATCCTGGTCAAATTATGTATGATATTTCAATTTGTACAGGTGAATTGAAAACTGTACTCGAAGGATTGAGATCAAATCCATCGGGTCATTCTGCATTGTCATTCAGTGGGTTGAACTTTTTAACAATCTGGCTAATCAATCAGTTCCAGTCAAACATTGATGAAGTTTGGAAAATTCTCATTCTAGTATTGCCAGAGGCATTAGCATTATATGTTGCAATCACAAGAACCCAGGACTATAGACATCATTACAGTGATGTTATAATTGGAAGTACCATTGGAATTGTCATAAGCACTCTTGTTTACAAGAAGCTGTTCAAGGGTAAAGAAGCCGTTTACTTGACTGAGGATTCTCAAAATGCTGAGACGACTAATAACAGTTCTGGTAGCCAGGGTCCTATCTTACCATTGTATAACGACTAACGATAACACATAGACCAATAAAAGAACTAAAACTCTTTAGCACCGTCTTGAAAGGATTACTCTTTTTGTACTGAATTGTAATATATGCATACCTTAATATATATAACTTCGAACATTTTGTTATTACTGACCTAATTCTCTCAAATACTCAAGGAACAGTGAACTTAATGTGTATTAGTTGGAGAAATTCTATATATATATAACTATATAGTCTAAAACTATTTTTTAACGTAACCATAGAAACTATAGAACAAATCGTCTTCGCCTGAACATGTACCGAAGCCGCACAATTTGAGCATTAGATTTTTGATAGACTAATAAAAATTAGAATAACATAGTTTTTTTTGGAACCACAGTTTACACAATGTAAAGTACGATTTAGGTGATTAATATAAAATCATGAATTGCTGAGCGATAGTTTAACCGTATCAGGATGATTATGTGTCGGTAAAACTTGTAGGCAGAATTTCCACTCGTTGTGGATGATAAGGTTGCGTATCGTTCGTTAGCTGATTATTAATAAAAGTAGGTAGCTAGTAAGTAAGATCATGATAGCTTGAAAAGATTTAATCAGTTTATTAATTGATGAAAGGGCCATTATATAGCTATTCAGTCTTTTAAGTCGTAACACACATTAGGTCAATAATGGTTGACAAGGGCAGTAAAGCTAACCTGATTACTCAGAGGTCATTCTCTGTGACATCAGAATTCTCAGCTCTTGATGAATCTCAAGTTGATGCTACACATAAGTTCATCCAGGAACATAGCCCTTTAGTAAGTTCAGAACTCACCCCTGCCATAGAATCTCAAATTAGATGGAAGCTATACAAAAATTTGGTTCCATTGCTTATGGCAATAAACACTGTTATGTTTATTGATAAGTCAGTATTATCCTATGGTATTCTGCTAGGTTTGTTTGAAAGTACGGGAATAACTAAAGATCAGTATAATAATTTAAACTCATTCTTCTATGCTGGTTATTTATTAGGACAAGTTCCGTTGAATTTCTTATTACAAAAATACAACTTTGCTAAAGCTGTTAATGGTGTTTTAATTGTCTGGGTAATACTGGTTTTTCTCACTGCCTTTGCTAGAAATTATACTGATTTAATTGTTTTACGTTTTACTTTAGGTTTTGCTGAAAGTTGTATATTACCAGCTTTAGAGATTACTTTGCATCAGTTTTTTACACCAAGGGAAAGATCAATGGTTAATCCAGTGTTCTGGATAAGTTGTGTTGGACCAGCTGTTTGGATTAGTGGAATATCTTCATATGTACTTTTACAAAGTGACATTACTTTCACTGCACCATGGAGAATCTTTATGATTTTTGTTGGATTTTTGACCTTTATCACTGCTATTTGGGCTTCATTTGTTTATCCATCAAATCCAGCATATGCTAAGTTTTTAACCATAGATGAACGAATTCATCTGATTGGAAAGATTCAAGGAGCTTCAAGTTCTTCTATAGAACAAAAGACTGTGAAGAAGTACCAAATTGCAGAATGTTTAACAGATCCACTAACTTGGCTTTTTGCAGGATTTGGTTTCACTTCAATGATTCACAATAATCTTACTTTCCAATCCAACATTCTTTATAGATCTTTAGGGATTACTAACCTTGGAATAACCATTATAAACGTTTTTGGTGGATTGTTTTCAACTTTATATCTCATAGCTGGAATTCTTCTGATATATAACATAAAGGACAGTTCAGCTATTGCAATTTATTTTGCAGGCCTTCCTGGTTTAATCGGAGCCATTGGAATGGTACTAATACCATATGATTACAAAAAGACACTGGTCTCTACTTTGTTCATTACAAACCACTCTTTTGCCCTAGCTTTTATAGTTGTTGTTGGTTGGACAATATCAAGTGCTGGTGGGTATACCAAAAAGTTTTATAGAAATATAATTTTCATGATAGGTTACAGTATTGCTAATATCATATCTCCACAGATATGGAGAGGAAATCAAGCACCAAGATACTATTTTGCATGGTATTTACAAATCGTGGTTGCCTATTTTATACCTTTGGTTATTGCTTTTGTTATTCATAAGATTTTAAAAGCAAGAAACGTTGAAAGGTTGAAGTATATTGAAGAAAATCCAAATGGAAGATTGGGACAGATAGTTAGAAGGGATTCAATTACAGGTGAAGAAGTTTATGAAACAGTCGATGTTGCAACTTTGGATCTAACAGATTTAGAGAATAGAACATTCTTGTATCCCTTGTAAATAGCCTAAGTTGAGAATACATACAGATCATTGCTTCACCTTGGAAAATCTACAGTGATTCAGATTAATTAGTGTATTAAGTAGTGGTATTAGGTGCAAGATAATCTTGCTGTAAAAGATGCAATGTAGTGTTATCATGAACAGTGTAGTGTTGTCCTGAATGATGCAAAGAAAAATAATGTAGAAGAAAATGCAATGGATATATGTAAAGTGCGTCATTAGATTGACGATAATGGCGATGATAATCAAATGTAAACCAATTTGCCAGTATTGTACAAAAATTCGGGAGCTTCAAAATCTTGAGCTTGAATTCCTAACTGATTAATAACTCTTAGCTTAACACCGTCAAGTTTACCTTCACAAGTAGCTGAATCTTTCTCTTGAGAAACGTGCAAAGAATAAACTCCATGTGCTTTCAATAGTTTATTTTGGACGTTTGATGTACGACAAAGTGTAAAGTCAGTTAAACCATTATGGGCTAGCAACCCTTCTTTGATTGAAAAAATCGAATGATCATAGGCGATATCTTTAATGGACTCTTTATTGTATTCTCTAGTTTCCATCTTTTTTAATGACAATGATCCATCAATATCGGAAACCCTCAAGTAGTTGTTATCGTCAGTGATAAAAGAACCTGAATCGGTCATATCTACCATTAACCATTCAGGTAGTTTCATGGTTTTAAAAAACCCAAGTCCGAAAATACTCTGTTTGGTATCTTCAAAATTTCTTGAGTTTGCAACTACAATAAGGTTTGCATTTTCCTGTACTGTTGTATCTAATAGTATGGTTTCGAAATTCAATGGACTATATGATTTCTCAACCATGAATGTGTTTTTCAGTAGCTTTGTCGGCAAAGCGAGCGATAAAAGGCAGAGTTGGAGAACTATCAAAAGCGTTTTAATCATTGATGAGCTATTCTATAGTTTTAAATTGAGAATAAAAATTAGGAATGAACCAAACTTTAAACGGTTATCACAAAAAGTTAACGTTTTGAGTTTATATATAATACTATTATCTGAAGTTGGCAAGTAACAGAAATCATTATAAAATAAACAGTTTAGCGTAAAGTTTAATAATAGAAACTACTTTTATCTACGTCTGCAGTGTATATTTGGCGTTCAAATACAAGAAGATATCTCATCATAACGCATGATGCTAAAAAAAGTTACCTGCATTTTTTATATTTCACTTTGTTTTGGATTTTATGCAAGCTATCAATATGCCGAATTAAGCGAGAAGGACTCAAAGAAAATTTCTAAAATTAGGATATATATATAACGACTGAGAAGTGGCAGGTTCACCGTATACTGAACGGTACTGAGCAGTCTGTGGAAGAGGGTATAACAGTCCAGCACCATTTATGGATTGTCAGCTTTCTTCTACTGATTATGCGGCGCTTATGCTTCAATGGTGTGTGGATCTGATTTTTATAAACTGCTGGTAATCTCCCGAGTATAAACTGTGTTAATGCAGTTTCACAAATTTTCTCTTGTTTTTGTTTAACAGGCAACTATGTTCCTCATTTCTTGAAGTGTTTTCTTTTGCCTTTGACAGTAAAATATATGTTCGCGCCAAGGTACCGATCGTATTAGAAATTCTTAATTACGTTTTTTCGTTTCAAAAAGTCTTGAGGATTACGTCATTCAAAGTCAAGATCAGCATCTTTAACCATCATCGGGCCGGATTTGGTTGGTTTTAATATTGCTAAATTCATCCACCTGCATAATGCAAACCTTATATCTTTTATGAACATTTGAGACCAACCAGGTGAAGTTGTAAATTGTACTAATAGAAAAAAAGCTTGAGGGTCTCAAATTAAAATCATATAGTTTTCAAGATACACTACTCAGTCAGTAGGAAATCATCATAGGGCAACTATATGATTTTAATTTGAGGGTTCATGTTCTCCTAAAAAGTCTAGATTACCTACAACTTTTTTAACAATTTCTGAAATCGTATATAGTCTGATAAAATTGAAGTGAAAACTAATCAATCGATATCATCTAATAATTTACACTAAGGGAAGCAGGGTTTATACTACAATAGCTGTAATTATTTGAAAATATTTGTATAATTAAACTAAACTGAAACTAGATGAAAAGGAAAATTTTAATCATTAGGGAAGTCCTCATCTTGAAGAATAAAATAAAGCGTAGAGATGTATTAATAATCTATTAATATATTTTATTTCTAAAACATTCTAGACTAATAAAGCAGCACCGGCAGCTAAAACGGCACCGTATCCAACATTCTTTAAAGCGTTAGCACCGTTTTCGGTTTGGGTGACAAAAGTAACAGTGGTGTTAGTTTTGTTTTCAGCTGGAGCACTTGATGCGCCGGATGGAGTGAAATCAGCAACTTTACCACCTGAGGTTGATCTTGCGGATAAAGCGTATGTGACGTCAGAACCTGAACCAGCAGCTAAGACACCATCAGTGATTGAGAAAGCAGATGAATCTTTGTATTTTAAGTAACCGTCAGCAATGGAGAATGGACTTGAACCTTCAGAACCAGTGGTGATGTCAGAGTCACCAACAACGGCTTTTGAACCATCAGATAATTGGAAGGTACCATCATCTAAGATTTTACCTTCAACATCAGTTGAACCACCAGCAGTAAATTTACCACCTTCAATACTGATACCAGCATTTTGGTATTGAGAACCAGATCTGACGACGATTAAACCGAAAGTTTCAGAGTCAGCGACAACTAATGAAGCTAATGAGGCGAAACCTAAAGCGATTAAAGTTTTTGGAGTGAATTGCATTGTATATGATATAAGTTTGATTTGAAAAGTGTAAGCGAGTGACTTTTGTTTGGATAATGATACTAAATTGAAATGTAATGTGTTAAATTTAAAGAATAAAGATGGGAATTCAACTCCCTTTATATGCTTTTTTTTAGTGAATAGAATTTTAAAACGTTATTACTTTCAGGGTGCCATGCTAAAAAATAAAAAAGTATAAATTTAGAACATTTACTAATAATAAGTCCTTCGTTTGTTTTGGTTTCCAAACAAAATTCGCAATATTCCTTCGATAATTGTTTTTTGCTTTCTGAAATAGCGTCATTTCTGCATTATTGCGAATAATTATGCATATGGAATTATATTTGCATTAACTACCTCTTCCTGGTCAAAACATAGAGATGGCTTGCAGGGTAAAGATGCAGGTTCACACATCAACGTGCGCCCACTCTTCTCGTTATAGCGTACCGACGACTTTCCTCTGACGTATATTAAGTTATGGTAGCGATAATTTCAGAGCCGTTCGAACCAGCTTCAAATCAGCCACCAGCAATCTTACCGCCAAAAACTGACTCAGATTATGTATGCATGCTGGAGACTAATTACCGTCTAACCAGCTTTGAGTTCACAACTAGTGGAATGGACTGTCAGATGGGATCAAGTCAATGAAATCAAATTAGAATAAGTTTGTAGTGCTTTACACTTGTTTCCACGATATACAGCAGAGAATTCAGATCTATTTGTTTAGAGTAAGTATTGATCTTCAAATGTGTGTGTTTTTCAATGCACTACGAGCTGTTATTTGTTATTGTTTTTGTTGGTGGATATCAAATTTCCAGCCTGAAGGTATTTACACACATTACACACTTACTTGGTCCAACAAGCGTTAAAACACGTTTGCCAGCATTAAACAAAACTCAAAAGAAAAATAAACAAAACAAGTGCTACAACGGGCCATTATTCAGAATATCGTATTATGAGGCGTATATCAGTCAAAGCTTTAGTGTGTATAAATGTTAGACGAACAAAATACATCCACGATTAATAGTAGTCCATTGGAATACAGGTGTTCGGCAATTCAGCACAAGTGCAATCGTCGTAACATTCAGCTTCAACATTATATCGTAACAAACCGGTGGTTTGCTTATGAGTCAAGTTGGCGACAATAAACCAGCTTTTACACGTAGAGCAAAAAACATGTTTTGTTGTTAGCCTCGAAAACTATATTTGATTTTATCAGCCCTATTAGCCTGCCGCTAGGTGTCAAACTATTGATTACCCCTTTAAGTAGAAAAGCATCAGTATTCGGAAGTCTTGGTTTTTTATGCTGGTGCGAAAACACCCAGAGTGGATAAACCTAGTACTAAAAAGATCAAACAATAAGGTTTTGACTTGCATGTATTTTTACTTCCCCAAAATTTAAGTTACTTTAGAAGAAAAAAACGTGCAAGAAGCAGTATACGCTGTTATTCAACAAATATTGCAAATTTCGGTAAAGATTGAATTCCGCCGATCGAGTTTTGTAAACAAAGAACGATTACAAGAAGAGCTTCGTGATTTTAGTTCTGATCTCGAAAGCTGGCTTATGTTAATTTAACATTTAATGTGGCAGGCCATGACAAGCTGCACATGGATTTTGAATCTCAGATCCATACGCTCAAGGATTCGTAGTGAGATCGATCAGATCAGTTATCAAACGCATGGTCCACATTCTATTTCCCCCAGCTAAATTACCGTTAAAATTTGAGCCCTCTATTCCCGTCAACTGCTCAGAGCTTTGATTTCAACTAACTCAATTTTGGACCATGCTGCATACATCGGAACTGTGTAACATGTGCTTATTTATCTTGCTTCCTTCTCACCTTAGCTTGAAATTTGTCCGGCGCGATTACAACAACGCGGCTAAACAAAACAAGTATGCTTATGAGTCATGACGTATGTAGGAACTTGCAGACAATTACGCCAATTTTAATGTCTGATGATGATCATTTGAAAAAGAATTTAGAACTTTTGAGGTAACTAAATGTTCCAAGTTCTAAATTTACATAGTACAGAAAACATTTGGCACACGTTCTTAAACTTAGAATATTCCGACAACAAGTAAAATATAATCCGCCTAATTTTGAATTGCGGGTTCTCCATATTAATTGGACGCTAAAAATAAACCTCATTTCTTAATACATTCAGCCTCTTCAACGAATTTATCCGTCGTATTAAGGTGTTGGAATAGTCTAGGATGAAGGATTTTTTTCTTCTCATAGAGCAAAATTTTCGTAGTAGTATAATCAAAACGTTGTTTTTAGCTAAGACTTTTCACAGTCCCTCCCCTCTACACATGGAATACAGTTGCATCTACTTTACATGATCAGATCTTAATCTTGCCGATCCATTTAATCATACCAGAGTTCAACGAGGTACTATAGGCCATGAAAGCGTTCGGGTCTACCAATATTTCCAATTCGGATAGAGTTGTCCGTTCATAAATGTTTAAAGATATCAGTTTTCCATGCTACCATCAGCTATATTGTGAAAAATTTGATTGTTGGAATTGTAAAAGTCACATTGCTAGAGAAACTAGCCTTTTTTTCCTGATCTTAATGTGTATTAGTTGAAAAATTCTATATATATAACTATATATTGTAAAACCAACTTCCCATGTTTTTAAAATAGTAGCGTAATAATTCTTTAATAGGTCAATTTTTACCCTTAAACAACTGTAAAACCAACTTTATAGTTTACTAGTCCAATTTACTTGTAAGTAACTTAATTGTTGCCAGGGAAATTTGGTGAACACTCATTCTGTAGTTAATGAGTTTTAATCTTTTTGATTATTTCAAATAATGTTTTTTATAATGCTCCATGGCAAATGTTGAGTGGCCTTTTTTTTCGAGGAAAAACATACCGTAGGTATTAACGACGGTGTATACCATTACAGTAAAAAAAAATTGCTATATAAAATATTCTATGAATAATCTCATGATTAGTATGAATTGATTTCTACAAGGCATTGTTCATCAGCTAATGATGTTCTTGCACAAAATCTATGTTGAAAGCTACTTTATATTGAGCTGAAAATAGGTTGTAGGCACTCAGATTTTCTTTTGGTAGCGGGATCAAAAGAAAGTACCAAATAGAACACGTTGGGCCGTGAGGAGAGTAGCTCTGGGCTCGCATTCTTCTACATTACATTTCCTTTGTATCTTGCTCCAACATGACAAGCATACTTACAATTTTGAACGTCAACGGGAAGTCGTAAATACTTAACTATACTGATCTGTTGATTACCACTAGGACGGAAGGACTTTGTTTATAATCTTCTTATGACTTATAATTGAAGATTGAAATCACTCTTCCCACCCTCTTTTTTTAGAACTTTGATATCTTCTAATACCATGAACCTATCAACAGCTTTACACATGTCGTAAATATTCAGCAGTGCAACATTGACCCCAACGAGAGCCTCCATCTCAACACCAGTCTTTCCTTGACATTGTACCAGACTTTGAACTCTAATTTTATGTGTATCGATTATATCAATATTGATCTCTGCTTTTGTTAAAGATAAAGGATGACACAGAATAACTAGGTCGAACGTTTTCTTGATGGATAAAATTCCACCGATTCTAGCAATACTTAAAACGTCACCTTTTTTGTTTGAATTAGAGTTGATTTGTTCAATTGGTACATTATTTGAAAATTTTATAAAACCCTCTGCTCTGGCTTCACGTTTGGTTACTTGTTTTTCTGATATATCAACCATTTTAGCTTCCCCCTTATCGTTGACATGAGTCAATGTCTGTTGAGGTTTAGTCGAATAGTACCTAACACTTTGCGCATCTTTGAAGAGGATCAGTTAGTAAAAAGGCTAACTAAATATTTTCCAATTTAACCACCGATTAAGATCATAGGTCGGTTCTTCATTGTTGACAGTTCATCCAATCCAGCATGTTTTTCTTTTTTATTCTTGACAGCCATACCAATAACATCCAGGATCTCATCTTCAGATTTTTTAGCTCTTAAGAGGTCCCTAATAGACACTTCATCATTACCGAAAAGACAAACTTTTAGATTTCCATCGGATGTAATTCTCAATCTTGTACAATCAGAACAAAAGGCATCAGTCATTGAAGAAATGAATCCAATGCGTCCTTGGAAACCGGGTATTGTAAAAATCTTTGAAGTTTCACCATATTTATGATCTATTGAGATAACCTCTGGATATTTGGTCTTAATGATGTTCATCATCTCTTTGAAACTCATGACTTTAGCTAATTCCCATTTATTACCATCAAATGGCATATACTCTATGAATCTCACCTCTATTGGATAGAATTGAGCTAGTTTTAAAAAATTAAGAATTTCATCATCGTTTAAACCTTTGATGAGGACAACATTCAGTTTGACCTTGGGTATTCCAAGTTTTAGAGCAGTTTCTAAACTTTTCAACACCATATTTAGACCATTTCTTCTTGTTATAAGTGTAAATTTTCCTTCGACTAATGTATCTAATGACAAATTCAATGATGTTAACCCATTAGCTGCCAATTTTGGTAGCTTTCTATGTAAGGCAATACCGTTTGAAGTTATGCATACTTCTTCCAAACCTTGGATCTTGTTCAAATTTTCAACGATATCTATAATGTCCTTCCTTACCGTTGGCTCACCACCTGTCAACCTTATCTTCTTAACACCTTGTTTTACAAATATTTTAGCAATGCTTATGATCTCATCTGTGGTTAGAATTTTGGACTCAGGTTGTAATTCAACCCCATCTTCAGGCATACAATACATACATCTTAAATTGCAACGTTCAGTTATACTTATCCTTAGGTAATCATGTTTTCTGTTAAAGTTATCTGTGAGGAAATGAGAAAAAGGTTTAGCCTGTTTTATGGTAGCCCATCTTTGTGAGTTATAAGTGGCAGTGCTAGATGTGTTTGGCTCAGTGATGTTAGCTGCGGAAGTTATGTGTTGTGTGTTCAACGTTCTTCTGAGTAGTGGACTATTGAATGAATTTTTCAAGTGGATCATTTTGTTATGCCTCATCATTATGACGATCAACAACACAACTCTACCTTTTGATTTAAAATTCCCTAGTTGTCACGACCTATTCTTTAAAGTGCAATCTCATAGACTATATAACAGTCACAGTAAGCAGATTAACCCAATAAGAATGAACTAATGATTTGTGTAAAGGAAAAATTGAAACTTCTGTCAAAGATCCAAGATTAAGAGCCATAGATTTTATTTTTAAGCACCGGCTATTTCGTTATCTGATTTGAAGTGGGAAATAAAAACCGCCTTCGCTGACTCAGCAGAAGGAAAATAATTTTCTTATCATGTGTCTCTGATCAAATTTCTTATTTCTATGGTTACACATATTAGCTTAGAATTTGGTTGAGGTTATGGATCTAATCAACTATAGTTGGTGAATTTGAGAAGTTCTTGCTGGTATGTCTGACTACAAGTTACTATCAGTTAAAAGTGTTATTATATTAAGATTTATAGCAGTTATATAACTGCAATTATTAATTATTATGTCAAAAAAGAATGGATATCTAATAGACGTTTGTTATCGAAATCATTAAATTCGTAAATTATTAATTGTAAAGGAAAGATAGAAGAGTTGTTAACTCCTTTTGTTAGTAGCTGAATAGCTAATAAAGACGCTGATGCTAATCTTTAGGGGGATGATGATCTAGACGACACGTTGAGTTTGTAAGCCATTGACATCTTCATGGACTTCAGTCTCTCCAGATGCTCTTAATTCTGGGCTTCCATCTGAAATAGCCTTTTCAGCATCATTTCGACCATATTGACCATTAGCGTTGTCTTTTCTTAAAACTGAAAAGATATCAAAAATTAAGACAAATGGAATGATAAGGAAGTTGACCAAATCTAAAACACCATAAAAGACAGCTTCAGAATCTGGTTGAATGACATTACCACCTTCACTTAAACCCCAACTGACAGAGTATAACAAGAATGTAATAAAGAAGAATGGAATGGTAATTTTACCTAACCAAGTTTTTTCAATAGTAGGGGTTGAAGTAGCAAGTGTACTTGATTTATTGAAGTGTCTGTATCCGAATAAACCTAAACCAAATAGTTGTGCACTAACGGCAAATACCCAATAACCCCATTTGTAAGTTGATGGGATCAAAGATCCAATTAACAAACCCAATACAAAAGTTTCCCATGAAGTAATTTGTAATACCAAGTGATGGAACAAGGATAACAAATCAAAATTTGTAGTAGCATTAGTAACACCATGAGTACCTAACTCAAACAAATATAACAAACCAGGCCAAGCTAAGAACCAACCAACATATCTTGCGTAGAAGACTTGTCTAACATTATCACCGATTTCAATATGGTTAAATTCAGTCTCAACACCAGTCCAACCCAAATTTGAAGCAAGTGTATAATAGGTATAAGCTAAAGTGGCACTGGAGGCCAAAGGTCCAACATGCAAGAAATATTTGAATCTGTTCTGAGTCTTATTATATCTAAATATGAAGAAAGCATGAATTAAAGCGGTTAAAGCGAATAACGAAAAGACTGTCCACAACCAATTAGAACCGTGTGTGGTTAGTTTAATACCAACATCAGCTGGATTAACTGAAGTAGCTTCGTTACCTGCCATAGTTTAAATTTTATTATTATCTAAATTTACTTGTAGATTATTTCACTTATTAAAAGTTGATAATTACTAATTACAAAGGGAGAGATGTAGATGTATCAGTTTGTAAAGAAGGGAGTGGCAAACCCTCTTTATATACTTTTTTTATTCTAATCAATTGAGAAAGGGTGCCATTTAAAATCAGGCCGATATTTCTTCTAGAGCCATCCATTTGAATTCCATTAAAATGAATATATTGTACTGAGTTAATTATTTAGACTTTTTGCAGATCGGAAGGAAATAGGTGTTGAGCCTTTATAAATGTGACCTTTTACAAGAATTTTCAAAGGTACAAACACTACTAAGAATGAATGATTGAATGTCAAATAATTTACAAGAATGAGTTGATTATTGCGGATCTTAAATTAATAATCATCTTAGTTTTCCGAAGGTACAATAAAGTCATTGGGTATTTGCTTCATATACTGAATTCATTAAAAATCGGATGATCAAATTAATGTTAAACCTGAAAAACAAAACTAAGTTTAACATTCAACTATGGTTGGGATTAGAATTGTTCAAATTTTAAAACTTAAGGTAAATGATGATCTTCAATATCATTATATTGGTAACTATGGTCAGACTGTTTGTTCTACACAAGTCTAAGCTTTAAAGGTGTCAATGCTAGATACTTCATGAATGAATTTTAATCAAAGGCGAATGCACCCTCATGAATTTCTTAGCTTGATTTATTTACTCAAAGTAGAGATATTAGATGCGCTAGTAAAGGTGCCAAAACTGACATTCATGCTATAAAAAAAAAATTAGTGTCACATAAATGCATGATTTTGCATGAATTAATAACCTGACTTTCAATATTTTTTTTTTCCTACATAATTGTAAATGTGGAATGTTTGGCGATCTAGAAAATTCTAATTAACGAATACAATACAGGGTGTACCTATTCTTGATACTTTATTCTCATTGGACCAATATACAGTTAAACACCCATTCTTGCTAGGTTCTTAGGTAGATCAATAAGTGAAAATCTGATTTTCAATATGTCAAATCTCTTCTCTGTAGCCAATGGTAATTGAAATGGCACGGAAATGACGATAAAACCATATATTCCGTCATTTAATAAAATTGTATTTAGAGCTTTCTCAAATTGCCATCATGATTATTAATTATATCTTCTTTGTAGCTCATTTTAAAAATTAAATATCCTTCAAAGGCAATTGGAGTTTGAAAACGGAACGGTAGTGGGTACGGTACAAGATTATGAGATCAGTCTCTATACGTCCTGTTGTATGGTGTAGTTTAATAATAAGTACAAACTATCGGCAATTCTAAGTCCGCTGAAGGAACAAACACAACTTATATTAAATTTACCTCAAATCATGTCACTTTTGTGTCATTTCATGTAATAGTGTCATTTTCAAGTAAAGTATATACAAATTTATGAACATGATGACCCGATCTGTAGTATTTCCTAAATAGGTGATTAAGTGTTTTTTTTTATCTCTTGAATAGTTGAAGAAGATTTATATATGTGCAAGTGGAACTAAATATGTGCTTAATAATAATAATAATTGCTGATTGATAGTATAACGATGAATTCATTTTCTGTCTATTGGAAAGGGTAGTTGTTTACCACCTTTTGCTTCCATTTCTTTCAAGAACTTTTCTCTTTTCAAGTCAACGGCATATTTTTCTTTAAAGTAATGAACCCAGCTTTTAACACAATTAGCTTCAAATTCCTTTTCCGAACTAGAACAATTTGATGCAATTATTACTTTACTCTTAGCATCTAAAGGGTTCTCTATTTGGTTCTTCTCTAAACAATCGAGAAACTTATCTCTAGCATCCCAACATTGTTCTCTTTTACTTCTGTTTGGAGCAATTTGTTGCTTTACTTCCGATGAGCCAAAGAGTCCCATTTTATGTTATCAATATTTGAGTTTGATGAATAAGTGATCAAGTCTTCCAAAAAAGCTATAAAATTTGACGTAGCACTGACACAAGTGGATAGTTTTTTTAACTTATTTCACAAATTATTTTAACTTCTGTTTCAATTTTCAGTAGTAATAAGTTAGCTTTTTCAGATTTTTGATATTTTCATATTTTAATATTAAGTTTTTTCTTTAGATCAAAATGAATAACTTTTTTCTAGGCTCAAAAAAAAACATAGACTATGACTTTTTTTTTAACAAAAATCAACGTTTTTATCTCTCGTATTGCTGTTTCAAAAGTAATAATATGATGTACCCTTTTTTAATTTCACCTAGTAACTGAACGCTGTAGTACTGGCAAATTTAGTCCTCGTTTCTCTTAAGTCCCCCTAGCTTTATTGAGGTCCAGAGTTATGAGCCTGGGTAATTTAATTCCTAGGCCCTTTTGGCGCTATATTTTTTTTTTTTTTTTAGTCTTCTTTTAAATGGAAAAAGTGAAAATTATATAGGCGATGGCCATTGTAACGGTGTTTTATACTCATTCATTATATTATTAATACACTGAAGTCATCAGCTCATAACACAGATACCTCACAAAACCCAAATATGTCTAATATTGGGCTACAAGTGCGCCATGCGGTACCTTCCATTGATCCTATAGTTGCTGACTACGCTGTTGGTTATATCCAACATATTCAACATGCAACTACAGATACGGTTCTTTCGCAGCAGTTGAACGTTGAAGAGGAGATTGAATTCATTACAAGTTTGTTAAAAGATTCTGGTGGTGATGATGCTAAACTTCAAAAGTTATCTACTAATCTAATAACTAAATTAAATGAAGATCTGAAATCCAATCAAGCCAAATTAGAGTTGACTGGTGATACTTCTAAAAGACTTTTGGATATAAATCTATTGAAGAATCATGCAAATAAAAGAAATATAAACTCCTCTCTTGCCCTATTAGGTGTTACTAGAGATATTGAACATGCTGGTAGACATGTTGAATCAAAAGTTGATAAGAAGAAGTTAGAAAAAGCTGAAAAGAAGATCGCCTTTAAAGTGGCTAAAAGAGCTAACAAATTCGTTCAATATGAAGCTTCTAAATTAATCAACGAGCAATCGAAAGAAGACTATGATGAGTTTTTCTTAAAAATTAATCCTATCGAATTTGGTTCTGCTGCGGGTAAATCAAAAGATATTAGAATAGATACTTTTGATCTATATGTTGGTGATGGTCAAAGAATCTTGAGTGATGCATCTCTATCTTTAGCATATGGACATAGATACGGTATTGTTGGTTCAAATGGTATTGGTAAATCTACCCTATTGAAAGCCTTATCAAGAAGAGAACTAAACGTTCCAAAGCATATCACCATTTTACACGTTGAACAAGAACTTACAGGTGATGAAACTTCTGCAATTCAATCTGTTTTGGATGCAGATGTTTGGAGAAAATCGTTATTACGTGAACAAGGAAAACATCATGAGAGAATTGAAGAAATTGAAAAATTGAGAAATGAATTTGATGAAGATTCATTAGAAGTTAAAAAATTAGATAATGAAAGAGAAGATTTAGAAAATCATTTACTAGAAGTGGAAGAAAAATTAAATGAAATGGAATCTGATAAAGCTGAATCAAGAGCTGCTTCAATTCTATATGGTTTAGGTTTCACTAAAGAGTCTCAACAAAATGCAACAAACACTTTCTCAGGTGGTTGGAGAATGAGATTAAGTTTGGCAAGAGCTTTGTTCTGTAAACCTGACTTATTATTATTGGATGAACCTTCCAATATGTTGGATGTTCCATCTATCACCTTCTTAGCCAATTATCTACAAACTTACCCAGCTACAGTTGTGATTGTTTCACATGATCGTGCGTTCTTAAATGAAGTTGCAACAGATATCATCCATCAACATTCTGAAAGATTAGACTACTATAGAGGTCAAAATTTTGATACCTTTTATGCTACAAAAGAAGAAAGAAGAAAGAATGAAATGCGTGAATACGAAAATCAAATGGCATATAGAGAACATTTACAACAGTTTATCGACAAGTTTAGATATAATGCTGCTAAATCATCAGAGGCTCAATCAAGAATTAAAAAACTTGAAAAATTACCAATTTTGCAAGCTCCAGAAGATGATAAGAAAATTGTATTCAAATTCCCTGAAGTTGAATCCATGTCACCACCAATATTACAATTGAAAAACGTTTCATTTGGTTATAACAAAGATGATCTCTTATTGAAAAATGTTGAGATGGATATTCAAATGAATTCAAGAATTGCTATAGTAGGTGCCAATGGTTGTGGTAAGACTACTCTGTTGAAAATTTTGATGGAAACATTACGCCCGTTAGATGGGTTTGTTTCTAAAAATCCAAGATTAAGAATTGGTTATTTCGCACAGCATCATGTTGACGCTATGGATCTAACCACATCTGCAGTTGATTGGTTATCAACCACTTTCCCAGGTAAGACAGATGAAGAATATAGACGTCATTTAGGTTCTTTTGGTATATCTGGTACTTTAGCTCTACAAAAAATGGGACTGTTATCAGGTGGTCAAAAATCAAGAGTTGCATTTGCCTCATTATGTTTAAACTCTCCACATGTTTTGATTCTTGATGAACCTTCGAATCATTTGGATACAGCTGGTATTGATGCTTTAAGTGATGCTCTGAAAAACTTCCAAGGTGGTGTTTTAATGGTCAGTCATGATGTTAACGTTATTGATACCTTATGTAATGAAATATGGGTTAGTGAACACGGTTCTGTTAAGAAGTTTGATGGTACTATCTATGATTATAAAAAGTATATCTTGGCTGCTGCTGATGCTTCTGGTGTTGTCAAAAAACACTGAACTCTTCATATATAACATATGCTTTTATATAGGTTATGCTACATATACTTTGTAAACTGACCAAAAAAAAATTCTATTATGTAAATTCTCTATGCACTTTATATGCTGATTGTAAATTATTTCAACAATAGTTGAACCTTTCTTTTACCGACACTCTCGTCTAACACGGAATTAATTTCGACTTGAACGTTGTCGAAAACACCAATTTTTCTATCACGTCCTTCTTTATCAGTGAATGACAATACGTACTCATCTTCTAAAAATTCAACACCCTGTACATCATTAGTTAATTCTTCCAACTTGATCAAACTTTCAACACCAAATTTTGGCACTAGTACGACAATACCATTTGAAAAAATTCTGATCACATAACCTTTTTCAATATCACCTTTACCACCAGTGCTTTTCATCACTTGACCAACATAATACTCAATAGATGCTCTACCAGCAAATTGAGCATTTCTATGACGCTTGTTAATATTGGCACAAATCGATTCCATCTTATCCTTAGTGGTGAAAGTGAGGTTAAGAGGCTCATACCCAATAGCAGCAGATAATTGACGATGTGCAACCACATCACAATAACGACGAATTGGAGATGTGAAGTGAGTATATATATCGACAGCTAAACCGTAATGTTTGAATTCTGAATAACTATAAGAACCAGAGCTGAAATATTCAGCAGCCATCATACATCTCGTTGACATAATTCTTACAAGAGTGTTGAAAAATGGATCTTCTTTATCTTCACAGCGATCTAATGAATCTGCCAAGGTTTTAGATGATTCCAAAGAAACTGACATGTTCTTTCTAACTCTTAGCATGTCATTCAATTTCTCAAAATTGGTAACTGGGGGAGGAGAATGACGTCTTAACATTGCAAATTGTGGGAATTCTTGATAAATTTTTCTTGCAACAGATATATTTGCCAACAACATGAACTCTTCAACTAATGAATTTGTCTCAAAAGGTTTTTTGATTTCAACTTCGCCAGGATCTGAAGTTTCTGAATCCATATGCACTTTAACCTCCGGAGAGGCCAAGTTCAACGCACCTGCATCCAATCTTTTTTGCTTTAGCAATTTCGAAAGTTTTAGCAACATACGAACACCCTGTGTCAATTCATCTTGGTTAGAAACGTCATCTATGGTCAATTGAGCTTCCTCATAACTGAACGCTTTACGGGATTTAATTATTGATTTACTGAATGAAACATCAACAATGTTAGCTTCTTGATCTAATTCCCAAATGACTGAGAATGCAAATCTTTCAACATTAGGTTTTAAAGAACATAGATTTGTTCCCAATAATATTGGTAACATATCAATTCTTTTGTCGACAAGATAGACCGAAGTACCACGAGAGGCACCTTCTGCATCTAAAGCAGTACCCGGTTTGACAAAGTGTGAGACATCAGCAATATGAACACCAACCTCATAGTTCCCATTTGGTAGTTGTTTTGCATGAAGGGCATCATCAATATCGACACAACTTGGAGGATCAATGGAACAGACCAATTTATCCCTGAAATCTTTACGTTTTGGTAGTAGAGGATCAGCAGCTAACACATCAGGTGCTGACAAATCTTCTGGGACTTTCCATCCATACCCTTCTTTTGGTAAACACTCTAAAACAGATTTGGCAAAAGGTCTATATTCAACGTCATGTTCTAAGAGTAATGCTTCAGTTTCTGTTTGGACAGATTCCGAATCACCTAATGATCTGACATAATGACCTTCTGGAAACTTAGAGTCAACAGGCCATGAATCAATCGCGATACAGATTTTTTGATCTTTCAAATCTTGAGACCGTCTTGTCTTAATCTTCACTAGTGGTGTATTACGCTCAACTAACTTGACCAAACATGTCTTTGGAGCGTTTGATTGCACAGTGGCCACGGAGTTCTTCAATAATTTACCCACATATAATCTCCATGATCTTTTAACAATACCAACCACTCTACCAGTTGGTTGAAATGATGTAGATTCAGACGATTCTTGCTGAGCAGCAAGAGCTTCTTTTAAAATTTCTTTACGATCTTGATCCGTAAGCTTGATGTTATTTATATCATTTTCTTCTTGAGTGTCATCTTTATCATTATCACCATCTACGTTCTCGTTATCAACAATCTCGAAAGATGGTTTTTTCCAAAATTTCTTTGGTAAGATCTCTACAATAACTGAATCACCATTAAACCCACGATTTAAATTCTTGAAACCTTGGATGAGTAATGGTTTTGGTAAGACTTTAACTGAAATCTCACCTTCGTTGAAGTTATAAGATGAAATTGCAAGATTTCCTTGATAAAGGACACCATTTCTTAATCCACCATTAAGTCTTGCAATAGATAGGTAGTCTTGGAAAATTTTCTCCTCTTGTTTCTTCTTTTTCTCTTCAAGTGTTAAAGTGGCTTGTGTGTTATCGTCTGAGATCAGATCTTTGAATTCAGAGTTATTTGGGAATAAATCGATGTACTCAGCTAACGATTTAGTCGTTAGCCCAAGGGTCAAGGCTTCAGTAAGTAGTTTCTCATTATTTGTTAATAATACAATATTGATCCCAGTTGATTTTAAATGGTTTTTGTACCAGTTAGTCAACTTTAAAATTGACTTTTCATTGACATCTAACTCATTTTTGTTACTATGACTACTTGAAGTCTGTTCAACATAACAATCTTGATGAAATTCATTATGGAATACAACAAATTTTTTATTTTCAGTATCCTGACACAGATTTCTTAATCGTTTGTAAACTGGGAAATTCAACTGTTTGACCTGATTCAAAACAGTTTGGGATATTATGACATTACTAATGATATTTGGATGTTCCAAAAGATCAATATATTTCAAGATAATTTGAGCATCGATTATCAGGTAGTGATCTCCACCAAGGGCTTTTAGGTTCAATGGTGATTCATCCAATACAATCTCTGGTAATTGATTCTGACCATTTGGTTTAATTATAAGAGAACATTGGGTACAGGCTTTTGAGTAACATGGTATATCACTTCTCAAGTAATGTTCTCTGATGAGTTTAGAAGGATTACCGTTTCTGGAGGTGATGAAGACCTTGGATGTGACCTGGAGATCCTGAGTTAGTCTCTTCAATGGCATAATAATACTCTATGTTTGAATATAAAGAAAGACCTCTTAACAATCACTCAGATCATAAGTCATCAAATGATATTTGCCTTTACTCAAATAAATATTTCTAGTGCTGAAGCTAGAATTTTTTTCCAAAGCTTATGTAACAAGTTATATAATCAATCGCTTACATAACACCATCTTATTTGCACGTGATCAAAGATATTACATAATAATTATATAATCATCTTTTAAGATCAGTCACATGATAGAAAGTGCCCTTTTCAAAAAGTTTTACCCCAACAATTTTATTTTCTGCCGAATTGGAAAAACCCAACAATTTTCAATTAGAGTTAATTGTTCGCGAAGTCCAAAGCTTTTAACAATCTTTTATTATGTAGGTTTAAGACTTTGTGCAGAGTTGTACATTTGTGTTAAATTTCGGTGTGTTATTTTGTTAAAAGATAAGAAGTACTCGAACAATAAATTCTCAAAAACGTATATAGCTATCCATTAACATTAAGACTTGCAGAACGGTTCCAAAGAAGTTTCAATAAGATTTATTTTGCAGATGTTTAAAGATTGTTATCCAATCTAAAAACGATAACAATCTAAAAACTGCAGGGATAACAACAAAGTTCTACTGGTTTAGTTTTAGAGTTTAGCGATTGAACTAAATCAAGTCAAGAAAGATAGTTCGAGTGGAAATCCTTATAGTTTTATAGTGTGAGTGCTTTTGTGTATTATTATTTGAGTAAAATGATCCTATATGGAAATATTAAAGTCGTAGTCTTAAGTAGTGTTTATTGAGTTATATAGAGTTTTTATCCAACTAATACACATTCAGATCAGGAAAAAAAAAATATGTACTATCAATAAAGCCTATAAGATCGACCGCTGAGAGCTAGAATATTGTTGATATGACTCTTTATACGTATATAGTAACATATCTCTCAGCGATCTACCAATAGAGCCAATAAGATCGAGCTAGAATATTGTGAATATGACTCTTTATACATACATCTTA
The DNA here is from genome assembly GCA_030574875.1 of Taiozyma peoriensis. Classification (NCBI taxonomy): domain Eukaryota; kingdom Fungi; phylum Ascomycota; class Saccharomycetes; order Phaffomycetales; family Wickerhamomycetaceae; genus Taiozyma; species Taiozyma peoriensis. The sequence continues at coordinate 222,331 of JAJMFM010000012.1, forward strand.
ATGATCTACAGATCTTACATGGCTTTTTGTTATTATATGTCCATTGTTCAGCGAAACCAAACCAAGTCACATCTCTTGGTATTTGTTTTCAACTAAAGCATACTAAGTGCACTAAGACAATCTTTTTTATTGAAAAATTGAGATTCGATTTGCAGTAACTACGATTTACGGAACTAAAAGGGAGAAGATAGTACACCTTGATTGGTGAATCAACATAAACTAAAGGCAAGAGAATAATGCACTTGTTACTTTGAGCTTTGCACAACACAAGAATGTCATTGGGGAATGTACCTATCACTACTTAGCGCTTTAATAAGATGAAACATTTAAACATGTCAAGTACGATTTATTTAAGTTCTTGTGAGGAATCAGTAAGAAAGACAATATTTGCGTCATATCAAAAACTGTAAGTAAGTGTTTACAAGATATAATCCGAGAGCTGCATCAATAGGTGTGAATTTTCACAATTTCAATTGAATACTCCATAATTTGGGGCAACTCTACTACTCAATTCTATATCATATCAATAATAAATTCTGAAACATTGACACCATTGATTACTACTTAATAATTGAAAAAATTCTTGGTATTGGTGACCCTTATCCTTTTCCAGTTGGAACTTGCCACGCTTGGTAAGAAAATTGGGGATTCTTTAGAGTCATGAAAAACAGAAACAAACAAGTGAAAAAAGCTTTTCCGATACCTCTCGCCATTGGGTTGAATCGATCAATAAACTTGCAATTAGTTTACTTGTAAAGGTCGAAGTAAGTGCACGCTAACTTCCCACTTGAGATGACGCGCACCACCCAGATTTTGAATATACTTTTTTTCATTTGGTTAATTGTTAACGTTTAACTTTTATTAACATTGCTTTATTTTGCTTAGCTGATGCACAATTCGCTGCGCTTTTCGGAGAACTTTTTTTCCTTCTGGGTAAATTTCTCCCTCTTGTTGTTTTTCATTGACGTCTATCATTTTTTCTGTTAGTTTGGCAAAAGCATAAATTTCGTTAAATTGACTTAAATTTACTCTCAACTTCTAACTTTGACACTTTACTAAATAGTAACAATTGAACTATATAAAGCATTATAGTTATCGTATTGGTTGTATCTTTGCTAAAAATCTTATAATATAATACTAATATATTTATATAAGTTTTTGGAAAAGATTTACATCTCTACTCAATTTAAACCCCATTTAATTACTAATTGCCATCAGACTCTGCCGTCCTTTCAACATAATCTAAACAAAGAATTGCAATAGCTAACACATTTATCAACACATTCAACATGACACAGCTAGTTAATGTACCAGTTGGTGAAGCTGCCAGACAAGGTGAAACTGCTCCAAGAAGAAATGCTGCCTTGCCAAACTTGGAGGTATTAAAAAGACCTCTCGGTTACAAGTCAAACACCGTGTATGAATTTGTCTTGGAAGCTTTCAATAAGAACAGTTCAAGAAATGCAATTGCATACAGAGACATTATTGATATTCATAAAGAGACTAAGAAAGTTACCAAAACTATTAATGGTGAGGCTGTGGAAACTGAGAAGAATTGGTTATTTTATGAATTAACCGATTACAAGTATGAAACTTATAAAGAAGTCTCCACTCAATTCCATGACTATGGTAAAGCTTTAGCTCATTTTGGTTTAAACAGCTCAACAAAACTTCACATCTTTGCATCAACTTCTCATAAATGGTTGAAAACCTTTTTAGCTGCTCAAACTCAATCTATTCCAGTTGTTACTGCTTATGATACTTTAGGAGAAAAAGGTTTAACCCATTCCTTATTACAAACTGAAAGTGCTGCCATCTTTACAGATAACGCCTTGTTAGTAAATTTGGTTGGCCCTTTGCAAAAGGCCAAATCGGTTAAATTCATCATTCATTCTGAACCAATTGATCCAGCAGATAAAAGATTAGGCGGTGAATTATACAAAAAGGCACAAGAAGGTAAGGATAAAATTCTTGAAGTAAGACCTGACATCAAATTTTATTCTTTAGATGAAGTTTTAAAGGTTGGTAAAACAGATGCTAAAGATGTTGCTGTTAACCCTCCAAAACCTTCAGATATATCTTGTATCATGTACACTTCAGGTTCCACAGGTGATCCGAAAGGGGTTGTCTTGAAACATGACAATATTGTTGCTGGTATTGCCGGTGTTTCCTTTATTGTCGGTCGTAACCATATCAACGAAAAAGACCGTATCATTGCATTTTTACCCCTTGCACATATCTTGGAGTTAACTTTTGAACTGATCTCATTCTATTGGGGTGGTATCTTAGGTTATGGTAATGTTAAAACTTTAAGCGATCTTTCCGTTAGAAATTGCGTCGGTGACTTGAAAAGTTTTAAACCTACTGTTATGGTTGGTGTTGCTGCTGTTTGGGAAGGTATCAGAAAGGGTATTTTGGCGCAAGTTAAAAAACAACCTGCATTCAACCAAAAATTATTTTGGTTAGCATACAATTACAAACAAAAAAGTTGGAAAATTCCAGGAAGTTCATACATTATTGATAACGTAATTTTCAAAAAAGTTAAAGCTGCTACAGGTGGTGAATTGAAATATATTTTAAACGGTGGTTCTCCATTATCCGTTGACACTCAAACTTTCATCTCCAATCTGATAGCCCCAATGCTTATTGGATATGGTTTGACCGAAACCGTCGCCAATACCACAGTTGTTTCTCCAGATCGTTTCGAATTTGACGTTCATGGTGCCCTTTCAGGTTCCATCACCGTTAAATTAATCGATGTTCCAGAAGCTGGTTATAAAGCTGAAAATGATCAAGGTGAAATTTTGATTCGCGGTGGTCCAGTCACTCCAGAATACTTCGCCAATAAAAAGGAGACCGAAGAAGCTTTTGATGATGAAGGTTGGTTCAAAACTGGTGATATTGGTGAGTGGACTGCAACTGGTCAATTGAAAATTATTGATCGTAAGAAAAACTTGGTCAAAACTTTAAATGGTGAATATATTGCATTGGAAAAATTGGAGTCTATCTATCGTTCAAACTCTTATGTTTCAAATATTTGTGTCTACGCTGATGCGAACCATTCAAAACCAGTTGGTATCATCTTCCCTAACGAAGCTGCTGTTAAACAACTAGCTTTGGAGGAGAAACTTTTAAAATCAAATGACGATGAGGTTGACACAGTATTATATGACAAAAAACTAAACAAAATTGTACTCAACAGTTTATTAGGGACGGGTAAAGCTCAAGGTCTAAATGGTATTGAACTTTTAGCTGGTATTGTTTTCGTCGATGAAGAATGGACTCCACAAAATGGATTTGTTACATCTGCTCAAAAATTACAGAGAAAGAAGATTCTAGAAGCTAATAAAAATGCTGTTGATGAAGTCTATAAAAAAAGTTAGACTTTTATCAGCACTAGATCTTTCTTCCAAAGAAAGCAGCCACACTCTAACGTTTATGAATCATCCACCTTCTGTTTCTTTATATTTTGTTTTCGTTGCCCTTGTGTATTTTGAAGGGGTCTCACCATTTCTCAAATTTATGCTCATTATCTAGTTTTTTATACTGACACTTCCATATACTCGTTGCTGCTTTAATCCTTGTTTTACATTTGTATAGCAATGAATAATTATCAATGATTAATATGAATATGACCATTGTTTATTTCCGTAGAGTTTAGGACCCGATAAGTCTCTAAGTGGACAGTTGCTCAAAGAGAACCTGGGAGACAAACTTCTTGCAACCAGATATCAGGATTTTAGACTATAATAACAACTTACTACAAAGCTTGCCCTTCTTCTATATCATATTGTTTATTCTTTCTAAAAGATGCATACCTAAATCAGATCTCTGTGAACTCTCTTCTTTCGAATTTCTCCATTTCTTGTAAGCACAGTTCATTGAATTTTTTGTAATTATCAAGATATATATGATGTCCAGCATTATCAACTATTTGAACTTTCCCATCAAATTTTGTTCTTGCTCTTATTTTTTCGAGACTCTGTACACCACCCTCTTTTGGAATCCAATCTTCGTTCCCATAACACCATAAAGTGTCACAGTTGACAATCTCGTCGATTCTTTTGACTAAAGGAACCCTAGGTACACCACCTACAGCCAATATATCGTTCAAGAAATACTCTCCAGACCCAGGAGAGTTGAAAATGGCGTAAGTGTACTTATGCAGCACATTTTGTTCTTCACGAGTCAGCTTTGCAAATCTTCGATAAGACCAACCTGAAGTAATCAAGCTACCAAATGGTCCTGTGTTTCTAACCAAACTGAAAGGTGAAACTCTCAAGTCCCATAACATCTCAAACCATCTTGGAACGTTCTTCAAAGGTTCTAAAGGTTCGATAATCCCCGCTGGTGATATTAGCATTAATTTTTTTACGAACCCTGGGAACTTTTCAGTGTAGAGGAGACTGATATAGGCACCTAATGAATGTGAACACATAAGCATTTCATTAATCTCTCTTTTGCGTCTCCAATTTTCTAAAGATTGAAGAAACCAAGTGTCGATCGAATCTTGTGAAGTTCTCTTGGGACGAGAAGAGCAACCATAACCCAAAAGATCTATCGAGTGAATACACCAATTATCCTTAGTGCTGATTTCGTCAAAGTTTTTAAGGAAAAAACCCAACCCAGCTCCATAACCGTGTAGTAGAACAAAATGGTTTAACTCTGAGTACGGTATCGAGTTCTTTGGACGGATAAAGAATTCGTTGATGTGTTGACCATTCCCAATATCTATCTTCAGTAGCTTGGATTCCCTTTCAAGAATGTTTGTGGTATTTTTGACTAGTTTTGGTTCTGAAGCTGGATTATTATGAAATGGTAAATGTGATAGCAATTCATGCTGTACCCTATCCAAATCTTTACAATAATTGAAATCTTCGAAACTTTGCTTGAAAGTTCGAGGAAATAACTTTTCAGTGATGATCTTACCTAATGGAATAGCGATCGGTGGAGTAGATCTTTTATAACCTGAGACTTTGGGTACAATATCGACAGGTGTTGATATTTGTGATGAAGTTGGCGGTGGTGGTGATGATTTTAATGATGTAATGATTTTTTGGAAATGTTTGCCTAGTTGGATTTGCTTGAAAATGGTGTTGAAGGGTTTGATGCTCGACATCTTCTGTGAGTTCTATATCATAACACTATAGAGGAACCCTCTCTTAGTACAAAACACTTCAAGCTATATGTAAATTGCTATGTATAGAAATATATTCAAAATCATTAGTAAATAGATGAGATGAGCATCAGGGAAGGCTTGAGTTTCAGCGCCCGAGAAATAAATTGTAGGGCCAACAAAAAAAAAAAAACCCCCCTAGTAAAAAGAAAAGGGTTTAAGCTAAGAAACTTGAAGAGCTAAGAGTTTTTTTTGCTGGTCTAGTTTAATGTTGAAGAGGAAAGCGAACTAATGCTTAATAATTCAGACCAGTCTCATAGGCTGTAGACTGTCAACTTCTCGTAGACCTTGACATGCGACTTTCAACAATGAAGTATGCAACTCTTATAGCAGCAGTAAGATTTCGATGAGATCTTAACGAAGAAGTCCATTAATCATGAGCAAATAAACTGACATATACTTTGGGGTCGTAATTAGAAACGATAACAATAGTGGACATTTTATGGTGACGGTAGAGTAAAGACATACGTCTATACGCATTGTAGGTACAACTTCATGAACTAATGTGGATTTGGAAGAGATTACTTCTGATATAATATTTATACTAGATCAACTTTTACTAAAGTATATAGTTAGACATGTATTGCTTACTCAACTGCATCGCCTTTGTAATAGAATCGGATCGCTGAAGACGGATTCAAGTACTATAGTACTTCTGGTCTTTAAAACCACCATTGATATTGAACAAGGCTGGTGAAAAAGCTAATTATAAACTCACTGCTTTATTAGGGTGTGTGAACATCAACTTTAGTTAAGCTCCATGAATGCAAATTAAAGACAAACGCTTCAAACCATGAAAGTAACATTTTAGTTAAGTTCAGTGCAATAAATGCATTGGAACCAAAGTCAACTTGAATGAAGTTACTCTAACAATTATTCCCTGATTTGAAACATGCCTTCTATTGTCATACCCTAACGAATGTCAGGTAGAGTATGACATCTCTTAGTAGATAGGTGGAATCAATCTACAATGTACAGCAAAAGCTGCAGAAGATCTGATCAATCTGATAAAATGTATTTTTTTTTAACTTCAAAACTAAAATAAATATAGGGTACTTATAAGTTCATTTGTCCCGTTTGTCCTTAAAATTTTTTCTCGTTATAAACCTTACAAATGTTCAGTAAATTTATGGTGAACTTAATATATCCAATAGTATCTTAGGAATTCAATCAGATTTGAAAAGAAACTCAAAAGTTCCCACTTTAGTTGCATCTGATACATTCTTGGAATAAATCACGGTAACAGTATATCACATGCGCCAAATCAGTTGGATATGAGGATTGTCTACCAACTAAAGCATGACAGTCTTCTACAGCTGTTCAGGGTTTCAAAATGAGCTGGATTCCGCATTCTGCTTCTTCAGCAGTTCTCGATGCCGAGCACAAAATCCATCTTCACTAATGCCGACGTTAAGTATTTCAAGTATCAACTACATCATCTTGAATTTAAACTCTCTTGGCCAAATTTAATATATACTAAAAGCCAAGATTGGTTAAATACCAAGCATTTCAAAAATAAAAAGCCCCATTGATCTTTCGACGCTAGTACACACTCTGACATATCTGAGTTGTCAAGCCAGTAACTATATCTCATTAGAGCTTGATGTTATTGGTGTGCTACAAATTTTAGATACTGTGTTATATAAGTGATGGCAGGAAGGTCACATTCTAACGGATGACTATTCGTAACTGGTATAAAGTTTCCGAAGACTAGAAAATTGTGGTAAGATTTCTTAACGTAAGGGGATATATCAAACTATCAGTTGACATTAACCTCAACGAGTTTAAGATGAATCTTAAGTTGAAGCGTAGTAATAAAAGATGATTTTAGGGTGTTTTTTTGGTTTTCCAATCAGATCCTATGTAATAAGGTTAAACGCAGAAAAAATAAAGACATCCTCAAGTTTCAGCATCGATGCAGCCTGTATTATTATAATCTTTTCATGCTGTTGCCTTTTCTGCTGCCACTTATAACTTTCGTTTTCTTCTTAAGATCCCATTACGGAAATTCAAGACAAAACTGGGCCGATCTTCAAAGTTTAAAGTAAGCTCAAAAAGCCCACCCAATTTTTTTCTACTGCACTGTAGGGAAGCGGGTTTTTTTTTCAGAATGGTGCAACAGCCAATGAAGTTGAAGCACAACATGCTGCTAAGACATTTGTCTGCTAAATCTTTATATTATGACTTTGAGATCAGAGAACTTGAGATCGAGCCACTCGAACACTTCTATCAGTCTAGTGTAACGCTATATCCACTTCTTGGTTCATTCTCCAGCGCTGCAGTTCAGTATAAGAGGTCAAACGCTTGTCTGAAAATTGAATGCCCGATTGGATTTAAGCAAGCTACCCTCTTTTGTCCGAAATAAACTTTCTTTTCAATTTTATGTGTTATTTTTATCAGATGGGAAAGATTAAAAAGATAAATTAAATCAAGCCAAAGATTACCGAACATTTGTCCGCATAACTCTAAAACAAAAATTAAGCTTATTTGACTTTTTTCTTGGCTTAAAAAATAATCAGATGTAATTAGTGTGACAAAAAAAAAATTTAGAAAGGCCAGAAAAGCTTATTTTTCTCCCTTGACGCAGGTTACAAAGTTGAATCATCAAATATTTAAGAATTTGGAATTGAAAAATTTTGGGCCAATCAAATATGGTTTATGGGATTTTTAAGGAAATCAAACGTACGTATAGTTAGAATTACGAGAACACACAACTATTTAATAGGGTATGAGCTTCGAAAAACATCGTAAATTCTGTGTAGATTTAGTTTAAATGATCTTCTATGTCCTAAAGATTCTAAAAAGATACCGTAGGGCTCACTGCTTTCTTTTGGATTCTAGTAAACCGTTAACAAATATGTCTCACATTAACAATATTTTCTTTTTTCGCTTAATAGTTATTAGGAGAGAGACAATAGATACCCTATGTCTTCATTCCTCATTAAAAAAGAAGTCGAATATATAATACTTGACTTCTCTTTGCATATCGGACCAACCAAAGTAGTTAAGTTGCAAAATCAGACCCGTATGCGACCAATGCTCAACTTCTCTCATAACGGGAACATGACATTAGGTAGTGTGTAAGTACGTACATGCAAAAAAGAAGATGGTGCATGATTAATTAGTAAAAAATTGGGACATAATTATTATCTTACCTTTTTTTTTTAAGGCGTTATCCTTTTTATTATAGTCAATATATAAACGTTCGAAGATCCCAATTTTCACCTTTTAACAATATCTTGAACGGATTGATATTTACTGGTGAGTGTTATATTATCTCTTCTCTTCTGATTACTTCTTATTTTCTGTCCTGTTTATTTACTTTGTACTTAAGATAAGATGGTCGGTTTCAAGAGTTTGTTAACCACCGCTGCTGTGCTTACAACAGCCCTTGTTCATGCTGAAACTCATACTTTCAACTGGACTACTGGTTGGGGAAATTACAATTTAGATGGTGGTGCAGAAAGACCGGTTATAACATGTAATGGTGAATTTCCATGGCCTGATGTTCAAATCAAGAAAGGTGATAGAGTTCAAGTCTATTTAACAAATGGATTTGACGATAGAAACACTTCGCTCCATTGGCACGGTCTGTTCCAAGAAGGAACTAATCAATTTGATGGTCCAGAAATGGTTACTCAATGTCCAATTGGCCCAGGTCAAACTTTCTTATATAATTTCACCGTTACCCAACATGGTTCTTATTGGTATCATTCCCACACAAAATCTCAATATATGGATGGTATGAGAGGTGTCTTCATCATTCATGATGATGATTATCCTTACCAACAAGGTAAAGATTATGATGTTGAAACCACACTTACTTTAACAGAATGGTACCATACTTTAACTGATGATTTAATGCCTAAATTTTTAAACAAATTCAATCCAACTGGTGCTGAACCAATTCCTCAAAATTTCTTATTAAACAATACTAGAAATGCTACATGGAAGGTTGAACCTGATACCACCTACTTGATCAGATTAATCAACATTGGTGGTTTCACTTCATACTATTTCTTTATCGAAGATCATGAATTTGATGTTATTGAAGTTGACGGTATTCCAGTGGAAAGAAATACTACCAATATGTTGTATATAACCGTTGCTCAACGTTATACCTTATTGTTGAAGACCAAGAGTGATACCTCTAAAAATTTCGCAATCATGCAATTGGTCGATCAAGGTATGTTAGATGTTATTCCAGAAGATTTAATCTTGAATGCTACTTCTACTTTGTCATACTCAGATGATAATGAAGACGTTACTGAAGCTTTCGTCGATTCATTAGAAAACGATGCATACTTGGATGATTTCTATTTAACTCCAGTTAACAAGGTTGATCTATTTGATGATGCTGATCATACCATTACCGTCAACGTTGCTATGGATAACTTGATAAATGGTGTCAATTATGCCTTCTTCAATAATTTGACTTATGTTGCTCCAAAAACCCCAGTTTTATTAACTGCTTTATCAGCTGGTGATTTGGCCACTAACGAAGCTGTTTACGGTTCTAATACCCATGCCATTGTTTTACAAAAAGATGATATTATTGATATCGTTGTTAACAATGAAGATACTGGTAAACATCCATTCCATTTACATGGTCATGTTTTCCAATTGATTGACAGAGCTGACTCTGTTGATGATGCCGATCCATTTGTTCATTTTGATGAAGATGATCATCCAGAATATCCAGAATATCCAATGATGAGAGATACTGTTTTCATTCGTGAACAATCCAACATGGTGTTAAGATTTAAAGCTGATAATCCAGGTGTTTGGTTATTCCATTGTCATATTGAATGGCATTTGGAACAAGGTTTAGCCTTGGTCTTTGTTGAAGCACCACTGGAAATCCAAAAGAATGCATCACAACAACTAACTGAAAACCACGGAGCTATCTGTGAAAACGTTGGAATTAACCCAGATACCAATGCTGCTGGTAACACTAACTTCTTAGATTTAACAGGTGAAAACGTCCAACTGAAAAACATACCAACTGGATTCACCACTAAAGGTTACGTTGCCTTTGTCTTCTCCTGTATTGCTGGTGTTTTAGGTTTAGCTACCATTGCTGTCTACGGTTTAATTGATATTAAGAATGTTGAAGAAAGAGTCGCTAGAGACTTGGGTACCGACCTTCATGAGTTGGCCAAAGAGGAAGAAGCTGGTTCATCAAACCACATTGTTGATGATGAATCTTCAGACTCTAGAAAGTGATCTTTCTTCTTTAGCTACTAGTTCTTGTACAGTTCCAATTTGCTTTCAAACCCCTTCTCTTTTAAATCATAGTTAGCACAAAAATGTTTATATTCACTTAGTGCTTATGGTATACATAATGAATACTTTTCTAAATTACTAATAGTTAAAAGCAACATTTGTAGAAACGCTGAGTAGTTGTCTTTCAAGAATGTTGAGAACTACATCGACTACATAATCATTGGCAGAGTAGCCATTATAACTTTGCTACCGTTAGATATGGAGTTAAGTTAAACTTGTTACTAATACATTACATAAGCACAAGGGCCAAGACTTTCGCGAACCTGGTTTACAAAATTATCAAGAAATTACAGACATAAAACGAAATCATTAATTTTAAATCGTTGACAAGCGCGGATTGTGTTACTTACTACTTTTGCCTTGTGCCTAATTTAACAGCCAACGTATACATAAATTATAAAGCTGAAACTTGTTGATCTATACACTTAAGAGCTCATCCGACTCAAACTCCGCAAAAGATCTCTTTGTACTAGACCATTGACACACATACCACCATCTTCATAGTAGAATGGCAAAAGTTGAAGGTCTTTATATAGCTGATGATCGAGAGTAAGTAAATACCCAAATATACCACTGGGCGTTTATCATGAATTCCTTTAATACATGGCATGATAAACTTCCTCACTTCAAAAGTGAATAACATAATTCTAATCATTCAACGTGGTTTAACGGATCAAATACTAACAAGCACTACAGCAATCCAATATTCGAATATCCCACATCTTCCAGTGCTCCAAACTTGAAGACAATTCTCGCTACTATTAAAGGTATCGGTTTCCACAGCTCACATAATGATTCCATCGTTGATCTATATACGTCTCACATTGTCTACAAGACTACCCATGGACGTATTGTCACATATGCTTTAGTCTTGAAGAGCTCCAACTATGATGAATCTTTACATTTGAAGACCCTGAAACGTAATAACAAGAGTGACTCTGAGAGTCTTAATTCATACGAAGAAGAAGAAGAAGAAGAAGAGAAAGGTGATAACGAAAGTGATGACTATAAAGCTCTAAAGGAGAATTCAACAACTTTCAATCCGAATATCATTTTTGTCTTTTTGAACCTGATAAATATAGTCTTGACTGATTATTTTGGTGCGCCACTAAGTCCCATCAAAATCGAAGCAAATTATGACATTATGTGTAACCTGATGCAAGAACTAATTGAGGGTGGATACCCATATATTACGGATTTGAATAGTTTGAATGATTTAGTGCCCTTCAAGTCAAGTCTCGGAAGTAGGATCTTGTCAACTACAAATCAATTGGCTAAGACATATACAACAGGAGCTGGTTCATCACATCCTTCTCTATCAAGCTTGTCAAATAACGTTAGTAATGGCGAGGGCGCCAAGATTAGCTGGAGGAGACCAAATGTCAAATATACAAACAATGAATTGTTTGTTGATATAACTGAAGAGATCAACGTTGTCTTTAGAATACCGAAAAGTTCTGAGAAAAATACACACAAGAAGAAGCCCTACCGTGCAACAAGTTCTTTGTCACCAACTGTTGCTGTTTTAAAAGGTGGAGTTGAATTTACATCACATTTAAGTGGAATTCCGGATGTTCAATTATCACTAAATCTAAACAATCACTTTTTGGGTGTTCCTTCATTCCACAGATGTGTCAGAACTGATAGATGGATCAACAACGAGGGTACTTTATCTTTCATACCACCTGATGGGAAATGTACAATTATGGACTATACAATTGATCTAGATCAGTCTCCCAACCAGGTTATCCAAAAAAGTTTAGGTCTAGTTTGGGTTGATTACAAAGAAGGATTGGGACTAAAGAAAGATGAGTTTGAAATAACCCTGAATTTGAACCTATACAAAAACGTATCTAAAGTTGACAACTTGAAAGTTGTGGTTCAAACTAACGAGTATGATAACTTGAAAATCTTAAGATTAAGCCACGGAGACTTCCAAATAAGATCAACAGGAAAACATGAATGGATATTTGATGCTCATACACCTTTAGGCATGAACCCAGTCTTGAAAGGTACGATCGAAGTCGAAGAGTCAAGAAATCCTAACTCTGGTCGTAATAGTCATGAAAGTTTCAAGAACGAGAATCTAGAGTCAAGTGATGCAATTCCAAAGACTGTTACGTTTCCTAAATTGATATCAATCTCTTATTCAAACAAGGGCTCATTACCAAGTGGAATTCGTGTTGAATCTTTGAAAATAACAAAAGGTTTATCGGATGTGAAACCATATAAAGGTGTCAAATATATTACCAAGACAGGGGATTACGTGATACGATGATACTTGATAATTATGCCTGACAGAAGAATTTTAGCCATAATAATATTAAAGCAGGTTAAACCTTTTTTAGAAGTATTCAAATAAACAAAAAAAAAAAAGAATGGATAGAACGAGAAACAAAATAGATTGCATAAGAAAATGTAGTCTTGCATATAGGGTGGTATTTTGGTAATTAGAAGTCATAGAACTCCTCAGCTGTACCGTTGGAAATGGTAGCTCTAAATGGTAAAACAAAATCATTACAAGGCCATGATAATCTTTCTAGATTATGAATGTGCTGATACGCAAATGTGATTGCTCTTGGATCACTCAAGTCGAACTCATAGGGAGCATTTTCATAGTTATCTGATGCACCTTTAAATTTGATATCGTCTTTTGTTTGAGGTAGTGTAATTTTTTGAAGTTCGAATTGTAAACCAGAATGAGTATACCCGGGACCTGGTGGTAATCTTGGAACTAGATCCGTTTTTTGATATAATCTAGTGAATGATGGAATTGGTAAATCTCCACCTTTAGCAACAATTTTAGCATTTTCTTTTGTGTTGAATTGTTCATCAACATAGGCATTCCAAGCCGGATTACCAATTCTTAAAGAGGCGAAACTAATTGCTAATGGATCATAACCTGCCAATTGGAAATCTAAAGCAGCTAAATATACATACCCACCACCTAACGAATGCCCTGTAATCACTGGTTGAAATCCCTTCTTCATGAATGGCTTTGCTGTATCAAACATCTCTTGAATCAATTTAGAGTATGTCAGGTAGACACCACAATGAACAAAACAATCTTCACAATCCGTATCACTTTCATCGGTGTTCTCTTTAATCAGCTTAGAAATCTCTTCAGAATCACTAGCTGATTTAACATTTTTGAAAGTATCCTCATTGATTTTATCATTTGTTAGGATTGGTGAGTAAGGACAGTAGTTGAAAACAAAATCTGTGATCCAATCAGGAATACTAATTGAACCTCTAAACACAATATAAACTCTCTTCTCTTCATAGTTAACGGCAACATAAGAGGTTGCATGGAATTGTTTGGGATTTAAATCTGGCCTGTAAATCTCAACCACTTTAGAACTCTCCTGAGATTGACAGAATGAAAGGCTTGGGCAAACCTCATTTAATTCACCCTCTTCAAATACCGGGTTTAAAACTGTGCAATATGAAACTTTGGCCCACCCGGCAGCATTATATAGTTCAGTGTAGATGGAATCGTTCCAATCAGAAGGGTCTACTTTATCATTATTATCACTAGATATAGATGCATTGGAATTGAAAGCTGGGTCTCCCTTTTCAAAACCAAGAACAGTAGCCATTAACATACACAGACCAAGAACAGCTTTACAGAATTGCATTATAAATAGTGATACTTATTATTGTTTTGAAAAGAGTAAGTGCATTACCCACGTACCTCTGTGGGTCAAAGCCAGACAAACGCCCTTTAATATATAGACCACCATCAACTTTCTGAGAGAATATTCATAACTTCTTTCTTATGAGAGCTTCCCAGCCTTGTATGAGTTATTATATTCTTCTAACAGAATAGCTTAATTATATTGCATTGACCAGATGTCTAGGTGGAGACAATAAACAAAGGCGATCAATTGAGAACGTAGGTTGCAGCTGACTTATCTCTTTTGACTACTCAAAGCTTCTCGATTATCACATCATCCATAGGGCTCTCTTTCGAGAACTCATCGATGCTCTTGTTAACGAGGCATTAATTGTTGACGCTTGAGATCTCACTTCTTTCTACATTGTGAGATGATAAATAAAAAGGACTCAAGTCTCTTCGGACATTAAAGACTGTCCTAAATAATCCTACAATGTTTAAAGCCAGAATATAGTGAATGTTTTGTTAACACTTGGTTTGACTTATTCGAAAATCACATGTATCTGTTAGTATGGAGCCGGCTTATTCAACAATAAAATCGTAAATAATTTGGTCTCTCTCGTTCAAACCTAGTTCGAAATCGTTACACGGCCATGAAATCCTCATAAAGTTGTGCAAATGCTGGTATACAACGAATAGGGCCAATGGGTCCGACAAGTTAACTTCTAATGCATCATTTTCATCGTTATTAGAAGCACCTTTGTAAACAACATTTTCTTTTTCATGAGGTAATCTTAATTTGGTGATCTCAAATTTCAAACCTGAGTGGGTATAAGCACCACCAGGTGGCAATCGTGGAACTAAATCAGTTTGTTGGTAAACTCTTGAATAAGAAGGAATTGGTAGATCACCACCATTACCTACAATAACTGCATTACTTTTGGTGTTAAATTTTTCATCAACGAACTTGTTAAAAGCTGGGTTACCAAATTTTAATGAACTGAAAGTCACTACTAATGGTTTATAACCAGCTAATAAAAACTCAATACCAGCAATAGCACCATAACCACCACCTAATGAATGACCAGAGATGACTAGTTGATATTGTTGGTCCAAGTAAGGTTTAGCAGAGTCATAGACTTCTTGCAAAAATTGAGTTAAAGCGACGTAAACACCACAATGAACGTAACAGTCTTCACAAACAGCACCATCGGAATTTGCTTCAATTCTTTCACATATTTCTTCTGTTGGTGAATTTGATGTAATATCATTGAATGTAGTAGCATTGATATTGTCATTCTTTAATATTGGTGCGTAAGGACACAATCCAAATTTGAGATCAGTAATGACATCACCAAAAGTTAAAGAGCCTCTAAAGATAGCATAAATCCTTCTATCACCATGATCAATGGCGACATAAGCAGAACCGGAGAGTTCTAGTTGAGCTAACTCCGGGTTCAAGACTTGCACTATGTCAGTATCCGTCTCCTTTATACAGTATTCAACATCTGGACATGAGTCCTCAATTGGACCTACCATGAACTCAGGCTCAGCAGTACAGTATCCAATTTTAGCATAGTTAGCAAGATTGTATAAGGTGTTATAAACACCATCACTGTAATCAGCTTTAGCAAATGGAGCAAACAATACAGCCACTAACAATTGTAAAATTAGCATCTCATAAAGCTTTAATTGACGGCAGCCAAGGAAGAATAGTTCAACTTGAAATATTTAAAGTTGAAGAGATTTTATATTTCATTTATAAAGAAAGTTTGATTGAATAAATTATGCCCAGAGATCATCATTTTAATGATTTGATCTGCGATACCTTGATTTTCTTCCAGAAACATCACATTATTAAAGTTTGTAATCATCGAAAATATATCGCCTACATGTAATTAGCAAGATAAGAGTAAAAATCATATGCGCACAATTGGATCTCTTCTTTATTATGGTGTTCATTTATTTTTGTATTTACTTCTCCAAAGAGATTGCTAATTCGACTCCTTGCAAACCCCACTTTGTTGAGTATAATCAAATCGAATTATGTTGCTCAAATCTTAAATCAGACGGTTGTATTTCTCCTCCTCAATAGCTTTTAACTCTGTATAAAGAATAGCTGGTTATAGTTTCGTCCTTCTTAATATGACAATATTCAATTGACACAAAAGTTCTTCTATCTCTTTTATCCACTGCATATTTCCGCTTGAATTATGTTGTGGAAAAAAAAAAGAATCTCACATGCAGCTGATAGGCACTAAATAATCTCTCAATCGCTCTAAATTGACTCCAATGATCGTATATAACTCACATAATGAGAGTATACGATCAGCAATTAGGTACAGAGATTGAAGCTCTCTCCAAAAGGTGAGATAAAAAGCACGACTCTTCCCATTGAACTTTATTTAAAGGTTAAGGTGCTAGTAACATTTATAGTACATTTGTCAGGAAATGAAAACTCTTTATCAAAGTTTCTCTCTGCTCCATTTTGAGAAACAATGCTCATTTTGTGAAGGCGTATAATACTGACTATTGAGATCTCACATCAATCCATTTATGAGATGATAAATATCAAAAAGAAATCAAGATGTCTTAACTAAGCTTCCGACCAGAAAAAAGTCATCCACATAATCTGACATAATATGCTCTCTACATTAGCTGGTGTTAGTACATAAAGTTTATTTTCTCCGAATATTACAGTATAACTAGTCATCTTCTACAATGAAGTCTGAACTTTTTTTAACCTAGTATTTGGGGATATAATACTGTATGTATATGCTGAGATAGAACCAGTCTATTCAAATATAACCTCGTAAGTGATTTCATCTCTTTTTTTCAAAGGTAGCTCAAAATCATTACATGGCCATGAAATTCTCATGAATTCGTGCAAATGTTGGTAAACAACGAAGAGGGCCAATGGGTCCGTCAAGTTGACTTCTAATGCATCATTCTCATCGTTATTAGATGCACCTTTGTAAACAACATTTTCTTTTTCATGAGGTAATCTTAATTTGGTGATCTCGAATTGTAAACCTGAATGGGTATAGCCACCACCAGGTGGTAATCTTGGAACTATATCAGTTTCTTGATAAACTCTTGAATAAGAAGGAATTGGTAAATCACCCCCATTACCAACAATACCTGCGTTACTCTCGGTGTTAAATTTTTCATCCACAAATTTGTTAAAAGCTGGGTTACCAACTCTTAATGAAGCGTAAGTAACCACCAATGGATTGTAACCAGCTAATAAAAACTCAATACCAGCAATAGCACCATAACCACCACCTAATGAATGACCTGTAATGACTAATTGATAATCTTGATCCAAGAAAGGTTTAGCAGAGTCATGCACTTCTTGTAAGAACTGAGTTAAAGCGACGTAAACACCACAATGAACGTAACAGTCTTCACAAACAGCACCATCGGAATTTGTTTCAATTCTTTCTGAAACTTCTTCAGTTGAGGAATCCGAAGTTATATCACTAAATGTAGTAGCATTGATATTATCATTCTGTAATATTGGTGCATAAGGACAGTATCCAAACAGGACATCAGTGATGAAATCTCCAGGAGTTAGAGAACCTCTAAAGACAGCATAAACCTTTTTATCACCATGATCAACAGCGACATAAGCGGAACCGGAAATTTCCAATTCAGCTAAATCTGGATTCGAAACTTCAGCAATATCAGTATCTGTCTCTTCAGTACAGTAGTCAATATTTGGACATGAATCTTCAATAGGACCTACTATGAAGTCAGGCTGAACGGTACAGTAGGCAATTTTGGCATAGTTTGCAAGGTTGTATAAGGTGTTGTAAACACCATCGCTGTAGTCAGCTCTAGCTAATGGCACAAATAAGGCCGCCAATAAAAGTTGTAACACCAGCATCTTATCAAATTGAAGGCAAATCTTGAATGCTCTGATGGGTTTAGGAAAAGATTTTACCTCTACTTACTTGGTGATTTTCAAGATTGAAATGATCTAAACCTTTCTTTATAAAGAATTTTTTTTTACTGTTCGATCTGAATCATTCTTTACAATCAACTGTTGATAATGATTGGGTCTACAATACCCTGAATCTGTCTCAGACCATTCAAATATCTGCAGAGGGGTAAGCATCGGGAATAAGTTATCTAAAGCATGTATAGTATGACAAGATGAAGGCATTTCATATATGCATTAATACCTTACATTGAAAATCCTTACTGTAATTACTTATTCGAATGATGTTGATTTGAGCCGTGGAATTCCCCACTTCCATACAATACATTATTAACCCAAGTATCCACTCTGGATCTTGATAATTCTTTCTAGCTTTCTCGGCAACTTCTGGTGATTTATCTTTAAGACAATCCACTCTTTGACCATCTTATGGAGAAATAAAATCGATATCCATTGGACAAGTGTTTGGCTATTGCATATCACCACTTAATTAGTCTCGGAATTCCTGCAGTAAAAAGTACTTGAGAAATCTCAATTTCTCCCGCATGTGGTGTTCTGAAATTCTTGGTAAACCTGTCAATCCAGAGACCGAAGAGCATGATGACGATGTGATAATGGCCATTATACAACTTCGGTATTTAGGAGGAGGGACCAACAACTTCAGGATCTACTCCTATGATAAGTAAAGATATAACTTCAGCATTAGGGGGATCTCTACCCAAAAGATTAAATCAAGCTTACCGGCTTAAACTGTTAGACTTCCGAATATGATCTGGCTCCTGGCGGTTCGTACTATAATCTCTGACTGTGATCGAAGTATGCTCAGCGGCTGATTGTTCAGATGCCAGCTATCGAGAGGTAATACCTTTAAGTCCAACTGAAGACTTGTGCTTAGTTTGGATTTATTGAAATTCCCACTGAAATCAACTTAAAAGGGACAGAGGCAGAGATATTTTGAGACTCAGAAATGTAGCTGTATACCTTCTTAAATTCTTTAAAAATCAATTTTATAACTACCTAATACATACATGTAAAACTTATCCGCTGAGTAAATGACAATCAAGGAAGTTGTAAAGTTATTATACCTCGGCTTCATTGATATTATTTTGCTTGTCACTTACCAAGAAGGTTTATCACAGCGGTATGATTAGGTTGATTTCTGTTGCAAACCAGGCAGATATAGCCGCCAGTAGTTCAATTGAGTCATTGGAGGCTGTAATCAGAGAGTTAATAGATAATAGCATTGATGCTTCTGCCAAGTCTGTGATAGTTAAAATTGATAAATCTACGGGTGGTTTGGACTATATCAGTGTACAGGATAATGGCAATGGAATTCCTTCCGATTCATATGAGCTTGTATGTTTGAGCAATACAACTTCCAAGATTTCCAGGTTTGATGATTTGAATACTTGTACAACTCTTGGATTTAGAGGATGTGCTTTATACCATATTAGCTGCTTGAGCAAAGGTGGTGTAACCATAACTACTTGTTCTAATGATAGTTGCAGGGGTACTGAATGGAGTGTTGATAAAAATGGAGAAATGATTACATCCACGGTCAAAACAGTATCATCCAAAAGAGGAACTACAGTTGTTGTAAAGGATTTATTTTCCCAGTATCCAGTTCGAAGAAAGAATCTACTACATCAAAGAAGTACCAATAACTCACACAATGTGTCTAATAGGTTTGAACTTGTATCGGCATTGATTAGAAAATATGCCATCATACATAAGGACGTGAGATTTGAGTTGAAACAGCTATCAACCAATGGCTCGACAGATAATCTGAGAGATCAAGACATGTCAAAAGTGTTTTTACCATCCCTTTCAAGGGCTCAGGTATTGTCCGGTCAGAGTCGATCATTATACGTTGACAGGGTCTTCCAAGATTACAATTCCTTCAATGACATTAATATGTCAATCCAAATCATATTTCCGATTATGCCTGATCAACGCGCAGAGGTTAAAAACACTGGCATAAAAAATGTCAACAAACATAACCCATCAAGCTTCGGCTATAACTCTAAAGGTAATCTAAAGCATGTACTGATTCAGAAGAGTCCTCAAGTGTCAGCTTTCAAAGTTTTGTCAATAAATAAGAGGTTAATAAACGTGACACAAGGTAATGGAAAGTTAATATCTCAACTGGTAAAGTCGTCATTTGAGGTGATAGGACTTTGTCAACCCACTTATTGGTACATTGAGATCTCACTAGCAGAAAATTCAAGATCAAACTCAAAGTCAAGTTTAATCGATATTAATGTGGAGCCTAATAAGGATAATGTATTGATCCGCGATATTGATTGGGTAAATGAATGCTTGAGATCACACATTTCAGAACTTTTAGAGCACAGTTCAAAAGAACCTAGGACTAATAACATCCGAGTAATTGAGCCCAGCTTAGATTCAGATCCAAAATCTGAATGCGAGAATAAGGTTCTTCCTAATACTGAAAATTTCTCCACCGGTGACTTATTAGCTCACCTTAGCAGTTTTGATGAATCTTCGACCGCATGTGACGAGGGAGACTGGTCCCGTGCAATGCACGACAGACTATCTTCCAGGACCAATTCGTCAATTGGGCAAAGTGATAGCACCACTTCGGCTACAGTTACTTGTGGAGAAACTGATGAGGATATCGAAATATCTAGAAGTATCCAATTATCGAACCCATTTATTTTGGCAAAGATGACCAAAGATGGTTCAAAGAGACAGAGATTGAATGATTCCGAGGTGGAAATAGGTCCGTTGAACAACCACATTGATCTGGAGTCATCTTTAGTTTCAGAACCGCGACACTTTTCAAAAGTAACCGATCACTTGCCACCTCATAAATCCAAACGCACTACTAATCAAAAAGATTTAAAAGAGTGTTTGAAAAGTCATGATTTGAGGTACCATAGTAATTTTAGTGCATCTGATGTTCGTAAAACTAAAAACGGCAAAAATCTAATAGGAAAAGGCTGCATTTCAATTTTACCGAAGAACCTAAAAAGTGGCATTCATGGCCCGCTCACTGGAAAGTCTCATCTAAGAACCTCACAGAGATTAACGTCCACTTTGAATGTGAATGATGACTCAGAACATCCCGGGAGTTCGCCAATTTGTTCTTCTTTGGAAAAATTGGAAAGAAAACCTTCAGATCGAAATCTGGATACAAACACAGTACAAACTTTGGTTAAGCAAGAGATTCTGAATCCAAATAAGTATGAGACAGCCCACGCTTTCAATTTGCTGACTTTGAATCTAAGGCCTTCAGACTTCGAACAAGTTCCATTTGAAGAGACAACTTTTGAAGGGGAGTCGACTAGTCCCATGATTTCCAGCAATATTATGGGTTATGTACTAGAAATCCTACCAGAAGGTTTCGTTTCTGGGTTATCTGTGAAGAAGCTTGATGATTGGTATTTGCTCACACATTCTCTGTAGTTATGAGTTTTAAAAGGTAAGAGAACCAATATACTTCAAATTTCAACGTTAACAATGTAGAAGTGATAGTATGAGTGCTACCGGTCTGTTTCCCCAACAATTGGCTCAAGTTTAGTGATATGGGACTGGTCATTCTACGTAGACGTATAAATCTTTTTTAACTATAACATCCTATATTTATTCGGTTGATATGTATATTACATTACCAATCCAGTCGCTATCCCAAAAAACCAACCAACTAAACCCAAAACTCGAAGTGAACATAAGACAAACCAACCTTTCTAAAAACAAGGAAACTTCATGAGAATAACATCTCCATTAGTTCATTGACACTGTGGCGACGGCCACACTCACAAATTCTCCCTAACTCATCATCATTATCATCATCACCTTCATCATCACTATCTTCAGTTTTCTCACCATCATCTTCATCAACATCGTCATCATTACCTTCATTAATTGATTTTAAAAATTTCAACTTATCAATCTGTTCAGTGATTTGATTTACGAAGTTTATTTTCGTAACAGTGAAATCTCTATTTTTCTTAATTTTATCAAAATCTTTAAAACTCATACCATGCAACTTCAAGTTTTGCACATTACCTTTGATCGATAAGTTTTGCAAGTTGTTGAAAGGTTGTACGATTAGTTTCTCTAAAGAGTCGTCATAGTCTATGAATATAAGGTCAAGGCTAGTCAACTTAGGGGCATCCAATTTAACAATTTTAGTGGAATTCAAAGTTTCGTGATCACTATATCCTTCGTACCATTTTAGACTTAGTAAGTTTGGAAAATGTATATCCCTAAAGAACTTCACCATATCAAATGAGGTATCTTTTATCTTTTCATCACCAATGATGACATTCTCAACTGATTCAAAAGTTATATCCGGGAAGATCATAGTTTGGCAAGCTCCAAACCTTAAAAGTGGATTACCACTGATGTATAAATTTTTAAGATTAGAACATACTTTGGGTATATCAGCCAAATATGGATGAATTGGATATGATACATCCGAGGTCAAATGTAGATATAAGTTCTCCAAGTTTGGTGCAGTAAAATATTCAAAGGGTATGATTGATTTATTACTCAAAGTTATGTTTAAAGTTTTTAAATTTTCAAGCTTTGGTAGATAAGTGTCTTCCTTTGTTATACCAGCAAATACCATATCTTGATTATCCGATTGTTGTGCAATACTCAGAGTTTCAACTTTTGTTATATTTTTATATTCAAACATTTGATAAGGTGGAGTTGGTGATAATATTTCAATTTGATTTATACCATCTGATGTTAGCATTTTATCAAAAAATGATTTTTCAAATGTATAATCATAGTCATCATCATCAATACCTATTCTACCTTCAAACCTTATAAATTCTAAATTTGAATGTTCAAAATTTTGATAATCGAAATATTTCTCTGATGTACCAATAAATTCAACATGTAAATGTTTTAAATTGGGTGTATAAAAGTCCTTTAGCGTTAAAGTATCAGTTTGAGTTCCTGGGGTAACACAGATGTGTAATATTTTTACTGAAGGTAGATAGAAATTTTTCAACGTTGTGGTATCTGTATCAAATGTTAAATGTTCCAAATTTGCTAGTTGTATACCGCTATCAAAGTTCAAATAATCTTTTGGTAAAGTGTGCATTGAATCACTTGGATTATCCTTATATCTTAAATTTTTCAACTGTGGAAATTGGAAACGTTTTGAATCAAAGAGATGTCTAATCTCTGAATGAATGGGTATTTTAGATAAAGCACATTCATGGAACAATAAATGTGGAGCACAGTAAATCAATTTCGTTGCATTCGGATAAATGGTACTAATTGTAGGTATTTCATCATACAAAACACTGAATAACAGTGAAAATCTTGCCAGTCTTCTTAGTG